>LQRL01170701.1:0-15177 GCA_001703475.1 Hydroides elegans | reverse complement strand
GTTTCTCAACGACGTACACTTTTTGTGTCGATATGCCCTTTTTGCCGTTGGCAATTTCCGGTTCAAACATTCCGATCGTTTTTAACGGTTTATCATTTGCCCCGAGAAGAATTTGGTCCGCTTTTCGCAAAATGGTATTTTTTGCAATTTTCGCATAGTCCGAATGACCAATAACAGTAACATCCGCCCCCGAGTCTATTTTGAACGAGATCGGTGTATCATTTACGGTTAATTCGATATCCCAGTTATCGTCACTGACCTGCGATATGTGAACGGTTCCTAAAAATCCTTCTTCGTCGGAATGCGCGCCTATCTCCTTTATTTGCGATTTTCCGGTTTTACACATTTGACCGAAATGTCCGATTTTCTTGCACACGTGACATTCGACGTCACGTGCTGGGCACTCGGCGTATTTGTGTGGACGGTTCCCACACCTGTGGCACACTTTTTGTTTCCGATTTTTCGGTTTTCCCCCGGTTTCCGGTTTATGGGGACGCGCCTGTTTTTGTTGTTTTTGCTTCCTAATGACATCCGCCCGCGCTGAAGA
Source organism: Hydroides elegans (assembly GCA_001703475.1). Lineage (NCBI taxonomy): Eukaryota > Metazoa > Annelida > Polychaeta > Sabellida > Serpulidae > Hydroides > Hydroides elegans. The sequence goes on along the minus strand of LQRL01170701.1, from coordinate 14,630 downwards.
AATGTCACTTAATTGTTGTGACTGCTTCACCACCATCTCCTTCGAACGAACCTTGTTCAGGGCGGTATCCAGGGTGAGTTTTTCGTCGAGTTGAAGCGATTCGCTTAGCCTTTTATCCCTTATTCCCACGACGATTTTATCGCGAAGAAGCTCGTCTCTCTTTTCGCCATAATCGCAGTGTTCGATTAGGGCGTAAAGGTCTGTGACGAAGGATTCGATCGACTCCCCTTCGAATTGATTGCGACTATTAAATCGCGCCCTTTCGAAGATCACGTTTCGGCGAACCACGAAGTGTCCGTTAAATTTGTCTTTAACTGTGGCGTAATCTTTGGATTCATTTTCATTTAGTCCAAACATTAAAAGTATATCCTCAGCTTGAGGTCCCATAGCGTATATTAGGGTGTTCACTTTTTGTACATCGTCCTTTATATCTGCTACCGTTATATACCGTTCGAACCTTTTTATCCATTTTTGCCACTCTTCGGGCTTCGCGAAATTTAATTTCTCCGGTGGTTGAACTCCAGCTTGAGCCATTTTTATTGTGATTATATTTTTATTTATCACAATTTATAGAATATTAATTTATATTAATTATTCCGTCAATTAGCTTTACCGCTGCCACCATGTAGGATTATCGATATCATCAGAAGACGTAACAACTATTATTTGACTGCATTTATTTACATCTATTGATACAGTGATTCTACAGTAATGAAACATAAGACGTCGGCTCCTTATATACAGAACGATCGTAACCACAAGAGTTGGAGTCATAAGATGGTATTCATATGATGATTACTCATTAGGCATTACACATTTAGCTAATACTACAAAACTGCTATTGAATTTTGGACTTAGGTCAAACTGTAAAAGTTTTCAAACACACTGACAAAAGTTGAGATCGAAAGCAAAAACCAATAAAATGTCTACTTAATTACTCTTTCTGACAAATTTCAAAAGAAAACAAAATACACTAAAATACAGTGTCTTAAATAAGTGGAACAAACCTTATGACCATAATCATTGATGTAACTTCCTTAACTAACTTGATTGTGGAAACTATGCTACCGGTTGTATCAGTCTATCAGTGAAATATCAAAGTATCTGCTATTAAATATCATTAATAGCACTCTCTCGCAAAACCAATTTATTTGTTCATATAAAGCAAGTAAACTAACATAATTATGAAACCATGGTATTTATTCAAGAGCCTCTGCCTGTCAGAATGGTTATTGCACCCAGCCGAGCACAGTTTGTAGATAAATAACTCGTTATCTGGGCGAGCAGCCGGTGATAGCACTTATCTATCTAACATTGTTGAAAATATTTTAGCCAGTGATTAAGCTAAATCGAGTATGGATCAGAGGATTTTTTTTTTTCAATCTTAAAGCTGATATAAAAACAAACCATCTTTTCGGAACTTAAGGAATCGAATTTTAATGTAATAATTGAAATATTCGATCATTTTTTTCTGTAATTGTAATGCAGTCACAATCCCTTGTGACTGCCAGGTTTAGATATATTGTACAAATATTATAATGTAGTGCATTCTAGGCTCGCGCTTGGCCTTACATTTCTTTCGCAAAAGTTGCGAAAGCATGACAATTTTATTTCGCATTCAGAAATTTTCTTTCGCAAACCACATTTTACAAATACTTTTTACCAAAATATCCTTTCGCAAATGTTGCGAAAGACCTCAAAATATCTTTTCGCATTTTCCGAAATAAATTCGTATTTTGCGAAGATGCGAACGGCTAGCGCGAGCCTAGGCATTTAAGAGGCCCAAAATGTTGAAGAAACCCAAATCATGTTGGTGAAATATGAACTAGAATTTGACATTTGATACAGTGGACCGAATCATATATAGACTAGATTGAGACCAACGACCTTATCTTGATAATTAATGCCCGTGTTATAACCTTACAATGCAAACTTAAATTTGACCCTTGACAATTTCGGCCATTAGCTTTAACTTAACTTAAAGCTCACAAGGCTATTTGTATGATAAAAAGCTTTGCGTATTTATACCCTACATATTCTATTTACGATTAATGTCATACATTTCTTTGATACATTCCATGTTTTATTTCCTTTTCTTTTTACCACTTTGAATGCCATCTAAATATTTCTTTTTATTAAAAAGGAAAATGATGCCATTTCCAACTTTATCAAATTAGTCTTCACTAATATGCGGGCTGTTTTAGATCCTATCAAATCATATCAACATTTCTCCGCAAGCAGCTTATTTTACACATTTTTTACCATGATTTTGTTTTTTTTTTCTTTTGACATGTAACATGCGGTCTCTGATTTCAGATTTCACTGTCTAAAAGGGAGAGAGGGAGCTATTTGGCTGCTGGGAGCTACATTTGGCTTTGGCATCATCACACAACGAGTCTTAAATGCCAGTAACATGACCAGAGTGTGTTGCCTTTGCAAGACGCTTTGAGATTAATCGGGCTACACCCACTGATTTTCCAGTCGTCATGCATATGGATATATTTGAAATGCGGTAGAGATTTGAAAGGAAGTTTTGGAGTACGTCAGTTGTTAAAACCAGGATAATGGAATGAAAAATGAAACAATGTGTATAAATCTATGAATAGAATAGGATATATAATAAATCAATGTAGTTTTGCTATAATAAAATGACAAATTTCTTAAAATAGACAGAACGAAGTTTCTGGTGTTTAAAACACAATTTAAAACACAAATTCAAAGGTAATTAACGTTTGAGTTACAGATGGCTAAAGTGCTTTAGACAGTCGGGAAGAAACACCAATATTTGAAAGGATATATAATTAAAGCGTTTGCAGTTGAATCTACTATATATGGACGAAACAAGGCAGTTTCATTAATGAAATGCTAAATTTAATGGATTAATATAGTTTATAAAACTTAAAACTTTCTTGTCACTATGACGACGAGCCTCCTACAAGGCCGGCGCTTCTTTTGTCGGGACTGGGTCTTCCACAAAGTGGGCCAATGCCTTGAGACCCGGGCCTCGGCCAAGACATGTGGGGCCCTGGTCGTTGGCGGGCCGGGTTGCGGCAAAAGCGCGCTATGTTGCGAACTCGTTTGGCCGACGGCTAGCCTAGGCAAGCAGGCTATGCTGAATAAGAAAGTCCTCGGCTATTATTTTTGCCAGGCGCATGATATTGAGACGCTGTCCGTGTCCAATTTCATACAGGCCATTATCGAGCAGCTGTCAAAATCCGGATTGATTCAAGGTTATACGGACTTACTACAAGATCCCGACGTGCAATCTGCTATAGAAATCAGTGAATGTGAACGAAACCCAGATGAAGCGTTTAAACGTGCCGTGCTTCGACCGCTTAACGCAATTCAGGCACCGCCTCATAACCTAATGCTGATCGTGGATAGCATCGATGAATCGTATCTACAACCAGTGAGTGAAGGCGCCCAGGGTTCGCAAACCATTGCCGAGCTCCTCGCGAATCATCACTCCCTGTTCCCGCCTTGGTTGCTACTCGTTTGTTCCGCGCGAAAACACAGTAAACTCGTCACGCGTATGTTCACGGGTTTTCGCAAGATTTCCCTCGATGATTTGCGGAAGAACCACGTGGTGCGGGATGTACAGCAGTATATCTTGTGTCGGTTGGATCAGGAGGAGGAGCTAAGGCAACACTTGAGTCGCGAAACGGCTGAGATGCTGAATCATCTGCATATTAAGAGCAATGGGTGTTTTCTGTACCTGGAAAAGGTGCTGGACGGTGTAGCTGATAACTTTATATTGTTGCGCGAAATACGCGAAATCCCTGGAACGCTGAATGGACTGTACCTGTGGTTGTGTCAGCGTATTTTCAAACAGAAACACTTTGAGGAAATCCGACCGATTTTCAATGTTATTCTTGCCGCGCGGCGACCACTGACTGAAATGGAGCTGTACAGCTGTATATTCACGCGAAACGGTGGTTTAACCGTTGATGAATTCCATAGACAGATCACATCCATGTCAAAAGTGCTTATCGAAGGTAAAGATTGTACGAAAATATTATTCCATCACAGTTTCGCAGAGTGGCTGCTAGACGTCAAACACTGCACTCAAAAGTACTTGTGCCAAGCCTCTGACGGCCACGGTATGCTGGCTATGAGCTTCACCATGCATGCCCCTAACCTAACACCCGTCGAAATCCAAGACTTTGCCCTACATCTTGTCAAAAGCAGCAGCCCTCCCGCGGACGCCACTAGCCTACCCCTATGGCTTTTACAAAGCGGCGCTGATGTAGCCAATAGCCTCACGCAAGGCCTACCGAAAGACCAAGCTGTGCTGAAGTTGTTATTAGACGCGGGCGCTAAGCTACCGAATCCCGAAACTTCGAAGGGTTCGTCTTCGGTCGCGGCTACGCACGTGAACGCAGAGGACGCGTCGGTGAAGTCGATTCTGGAGTCGGGCGCGAGTGTCAATGCGGTGGTGGATGCCGGGAGTGGACGCACGATGCTGCATAATGCCACGCATGAAGGTGAGATTGGGTTGATGTGGTGTAATGTTTTATGATTAACAGAGTATATAAGGCCGTTCTATAGCTTTCAAATTTAATGAAATCATGATATATATTTTTGTTTATAATTCATTTTCTTTCGTGTAAGACAGTTTAAGGAGAAAAATAGTAATTCTTGTACATATTTGTACAATGACCTAAAATGTATGATCAAGGAAAATAAACCGTCACTTAAAACGACTCTCCCTCTGGCTATACCAAATGTTACAAGTCATATGAGGTGAGAAATAAACTGCTAAGCGTGGCAAATATTTCGTTTTCGTTTAAAAAGTGAATTTTATGACACAAGATACGTTCCATGAAAATTGTTTTTAGTTCCATTCCTTTTCTCAACCTTTACAGCTAAACATAATCAGCAGTAAATCACATTCGTTGGACAGGGTCTGATTGGTCATGAAGCGATGAAGTTATGATTGATTCCGATTGAATTATAACCGACAAATCAATGTTACTACATTCCTGTTTTCGCTCCTAATGCCTTATGTTTATCCATAATACCAGCAGTAGGTAACCGAGGCGTGCCTTTATAATGGGTCCGATCGAACTGAAGCCGATAATCACATCTGACGGTTGTTGCCATTTTCGCCCGCTCCAGGATTTATCTGATTCATCCATAGAAATACAATGCTGATAACCCAAAAACAAATGGAATGCAGTCTGTAGATATTGACTGGCTTTTGTTAACTCATGACCTAAATATGTGTCGAAACTTAAGCCCAATATATGCCTTTGTGATGGCTAGTCAGTTAGTATTTCACTCTGAACAATGACCCGTCCCCAGCAAAGCTTTTGAGACCAAGGTTTGATTGATGAGGTGTTGTTGCAAAGCCAACAATGAAAGACAAATTTAAGCTACGAAAAATAAGACAAGTTTAAAAATTACTGCATAGAACTTAATGCAAAGAAGTCATTGATTAACTTAACTTTTAGATCAATTAACATAATTCAATTTACCCTTTTAGGTAATGTGAGTGCACTGAAGCTGCTCCTTGCACGGGGTGCGGACGTGCGGCTGGCGGACCGCGCGGGGCAAACGGCGCTTAACATGGCGGCACGACAGGGTCACGTGCAGGCTGTTACCATGTTACTCAAGGTATGGTATGGGGCTAATCCATTATGTCTTAAAGTAACTTGGAATCTCTCTCTCTCTCTCTCTCTCTATCTCTATCTATCTTTCTTTCTCTATCTCGCTAACTACCCCTCATTCTTATTGTTCGCGTTGTTCGTTATATCTTCTTTACTGCAATTGATAGTCCAAACGCAATATATCTCTGAGTCAAAAAGTCAAAATGACCGTTTTCCATGGTAATACTAAATTTTATTTTTAAAATATCATATTGCATGTTTTCAGAGTGACGCCAACGTAGATCACATGGACAACGAGGGTTGGACGGCGTTAAGGTCGGCCGCGTGGGGAGGTCATTCCGAAGTGGTCAGCCTCCTACTCAAGGCCAATGCTAAGGTGAGGGTTGGGGAAACAAACGAACCAGGCGGTTTTAAGTCAGATGAAGGTTTTGTTCCAATGTGTTAAACATATGGACATTGATTGTGAGGAGATGTGTAAGCAGTTTCCTAAGTGTCCTTTAGTGGATAGTTTTTGATATTTTTATAGATAATGAAAATGAAAGCCTTTTTTCTTAGACATATCAAAAGAGAAAGTGATATCCGAATGTCTATGATATCAAAATGTGAAATAAACTCTTTTAATTTTGAGAGCTATTAACGTCACAATGATGAAATCATAAATGAGGCAAAAACAGTTATCATCAGAGAATAAGATCCTGTTTTGATTTTGTAAATTGATGCAAGTTTTTGATTCTGAATGAAACTTGCGTCAATGCTTGTCACGCCCAACTCATGTTTCGTAATGATAAATTATATTATAAACAAATAAAAAAGCTATGAAAAAGAGCCATTGATTGCTTTAGATCTTATGGGATTGTCATGACTTGTATTCGATTTCGAGTGCTATTAAAGATTTTTGCAGCATTAACCAGCATTCACTGATTATAGGAGTGACATTATAAATCGATAGGTCTTGGGGGGAAACGAGAAAGAAAAAAAGGCGTGACATGTTATTGTCATTTACGTTTATTTGTAAAAATAAGTGTGACATATGTGAATGAGAGTTTTACTGTGGTTTTGCCTATAGGATGTCGGAATTTGCTGACATTTTATGGATTTGTATTGTTCTTCCTTGGCCTTCCTCAGAGGAAGTTGTTTGTGCATTGTGATACAGATCTAGATTTAAAGGCCTTTACAAGTGGTTATCTCTCATTTTTTCATAGTATTATAAACTATACAATGTAAAATCACCATATTTAAGAAAATTGTATTATAATTAGTCAACGTAGATCTAAACACCTATAATGCTTCTTAATTTATAAATAAATAAAAAAATACTGGTTTTGTAGCATATATTTGTAAATCAATCAGTACAACCAAAGACGTTTTAGCAATAGAAAGTATCGATTGAGTCCTCGACTTCGAGCCATATCAGTTTCAGACATCGGCTATCCTTGTATTAGACCATATATCTTACCCATTGTCCTTATAAAGACCATGTCTCCCTCCGAAAAAGGGCCTTGGTCGTCTTTCGTTGATATCCTATCACAGGCTTGACCTACTCCAATGTATTGTTGGATTGAAGATGAAAAACATAGCAAAATTGATACTCGAGTAAAGCCGCGCTTGTCCCATGGTTGAGGACATTAGGTGCTCGAAGAAGAAGATTTATGGGTTCGGCGTGTTAATAAGTCTTTTTGGATCGGGTTACAATGGTTTCTATATTGTGAAATAAAGCAGAAATGTTCTTTAATTTGTCCGATTCATATAAGATAGAGCTTAACCATTCAAAAGTTGAGAAGAATCATATCGTTCAGTCAAAGACGAATGATTCGTAAAAATGATATAAATAAACGATTGTTGTGAAATTTATTCATTATACATGAGCTACATTAAATATTGCACACGCAATTAATAACAAAAAAAAAAGAACTTGGTCCTAATATCTGATTGAACTTAAGTTAACAACAAGCTAGTTTTGTATGGTAATAAAGATAAAGCATTACAAAACTGGCCGTATGCCATTCAGTAGAATCAAAAGCATAACAAACATTCATTTTCTAAATTCAAAATAAGATTGAAAAACTTCATTGCATCAAATTGAAATCAGACGCCTGTTGATTAGAATGCATAGATATGCATTCATATTCATCGTGAAAAAGTGAAGTTTTTTTTTTTTTGGCGTCGAGATCGTGTCACTGAATTTATATAAATGATCGAACGATAAATGTGTAGTTTATTCTTATTATTAAGTCTTGAATGTGCAGTACTTTTTATATGATGAAGCTTTTAATAATGGTTTATTGCCTTCTTTCTGTCTCGAGACAAGACTGATAACAACTTTGTCGGGCAAAAGCCCTGGTGGTGATGTAACTATTAACGGACGTTGTCGCAGCTATATAAATTATACTTTTCTATTGTACGAGGGGGCCTTATATATCAAAATGCTGACTAGCTGAGAAAGCATTGTAAATGGGTATGAAAGCTTGACAAGATTGATGTTTTATTCAAGTGTATATTGTCTCGATAAAATGTAAACAAAATGAAAAATGTTAATTTCATCGAGGTTAAGTCTGAGTGTATGTAAATAGTTGCCTCATGCAAAACTGTTAAGTATGATGTCCCAAACTATCATTTCATTACTTTCAGTTTTTGCATTGTATTTTAAGTTAGCCATTAAGCGATCCCCGCAAAACACAAACACACTTATGTATTTATCTAAGGCAGGCAATTATTAAGAAATTCGAACTGAAATTAAATCTTTTTTGCATGCCGAAAAATGTCAAAGGCCCTCGTCCTCTAAAAGCAAAACAATAACGGGAAAAAAATTGCCAATTATTGCGTTCATTACCATTGCGTTAAAACAAGTAATGCACTACGTGGTCAAAGGCCCTCGTCCTCTAAAAGCAAAACAATAAACGAAAAGAATTGCCAATTATTGCGTTCATTACCATTGCGTTAAAACAGGTAATGCACTCCGTGATCGTCACCGTTTCTTGTAACCTAGTCACACGTAAAAACGCTGATTTTATTTTCAAAAGGACGTCATTGGCAAATTCAGGTAATTTGGCAAATACGCGAGGATAAGCCATGTTTTTGTCAGGGACAGGTTATACATTTTTTTGTATTTTTCATCTCGTGTGTGTTGACACTTTTGAGGTGGTTTGTTAAGCGTGCAATTATGGTATGTCAACAGGAAAAAGGACACCTTTTAAATCGCATTGAAAATAGTTTCTTTAATAACCCAGGTATTTAGATGCGGTTGCCTTTTTTTGCACTATAATAGGAAGCACAGTGTCTATGCAAGGTTAATACATGTTTGTATCATTCAGCAAAAGTGATAGCAATGCTATTTCATCTCTTTAATGATAAGTTCTACTTTGATATTTTTATCTTATGGGCGGAGCTAGTAACCTTTTGACCATCCCATTTAGAAGATAAATTGCTGTTAGAGGGATAACTGATTATGATGCCTAAGATAAAGCTATCTCTGTGATAGTTTGAATCTTGCATGAGTCTTCTGGGTAAATTGTAATTTTTTTTTATTGGTATATAGTTATTTAATGTCTTTGATTTGTCCGCTTGTTTATAAGCCTTTCGATTTATATACCGTTCTGTCATCACTTACCAAATGTCTTCTATAATCGTTCATTGCTATTCCACAAAACCATCGAATCCTCGTTCCCATTCCTAAATGGAAATTCGAAAAAAAAAAAAAAAAAAAAACTGGCTATGCGTATTAACCTTGACATCGTGGTGAGCACTTATAAGTACATGTATTTAAGATCAGACCTCCTTCCGTTCCACAGGTTGACCAAACCGACGCCGACGGTCGCACCGCTTTACGCGCAGCTGCATGGGGCGGCCACGACGACATAGTGCGCATGCTCCTATCGCATGGCGCATGCGTCAACAAGGCTGACCACGAGGGACGCACGCCGCTTATTGCTGCGTCGTATATGGGCCATGCAGATATCGTGGAGCACCTGCTTGATAGAGGGGCGGATATCAATCACCAGGTTGGTATTGGACAAAAGGTGATGTTTTCGGTTTAATGGCAGACTCGCAAATATAATCCATTTGCATTGACAAAGCATGTTTATTATACAGATAATTATATAATCAATGATAGCACCACGTGACCAGTATTCATATAGGATTTTGGTAAATATGTTGAAAGATTTACTTGGAATTGACGTTTAAGATTACGAGCTCATCACGTGCGATAATCTCTATCCACGTTTTAATCATGTGAATTTCTCTACATTCCGTATATGTCACAAAAAAATCATCCGATAATATCAACTTAATGACGAACTCTTAATCAACCCACTCAACAACAGGACATCGACGGTCGCACTGCTCTCTCCGTGGCCGCCCTCTGCATCCCGGCCAGCGAGGGTCACTCCTCGGTCGTCAGCCTTCTTTTGGAACGCGGTGCGCACGTAGACCACCAGGACAAGGACGCCATGACACCTTTATTGGTCACAGCATATGAGGGTCATGCGAGGGTCTGTGAGGTGCTGCTTGAATATGACGCGGATGTGGACCATGCTGATGTGACGGGACGGACGCCGTTGCAGGCGGCTGTGTCGATGGGACATGAGAATGTGAGTTTAGGGGGTGTGACGGGCGGCTGGGGAAAAAGCAAGGAATTATTACTTATCTGAAAGATATCTGATAGATAAGCCATAAATGATACTATTGAATCATCGGTCTCAACAGGCATGAGACTCCCTTATATTTGTATCTTTGATAACCACTCTGACCATTTAACCATTCTAACCGTTTTACCAGTGTGCTTCGTACTACAATGTATTACACAAATAAAAATTATTATCGGGCCCAAAATTCTACACTTTTCGATGAGGCCTTCATTGGCGCCACCACGTTCCGCCCTTTTGCCTTTATTGGCGTTCAACGGTTCAACATTTTTCAGGATCCGCCCTGGTTCTTTGCCTTATATTCTTCCTCTTATTCCTCCTCCCTCCAGGTTGTAACGCTACTCCTCTTCTGGGGCTGCGCCGTAGACATGATCGACCAAGAGGGCCGCACCGTTCTATGCCTCGCTTGCCAACAGGGCAACGTCGAAGTCACAAGGCAACTATTGGAACGCGGATTGGATGAACTGCATCGCGATAATTCGGGATGGACGCCCATGCATTTCGCGGCCTTTGAGGGGCATTCAGAGGTTAGTTTGTGTGCGAGGCATTTTTCCATGTAAATGTGTATTTGTGGACCGAATAGTAGTAAAGGCCGAGCGCGAGAATAGTGAAATTGACTTATCCTCATACAATTTAACAGAAATATAATCATGACTATGGAATGCGTAAGATTAGTAATATCGTATTGGTAGTGATGAGTGATCATTTAGTTTATTTTGCAACCTTTTCCCGTATAAAGCTCATTCTTATACAACACGACTTTGCCTTAAACACTGAACCTGCATTTCAAATTAAGTCATTAGAAACAAAAAAAAACGTTTACTTTGTCATATAAATTATGGTTGAAAGATCAACTTTACAAAAACTTTAAGGTCAACTTTCTACCTGTCTGCTTCATATATATTTTTCTACACTCATTGATTCACATCAAGTCATTTTCTGCTTCACTGATTCACGACTGCAATATTCACGACTTATCGAACTTCACATACTTTTGGCAGCTTGAAATAACACTATTGTTTCTTGTGGAACAACAAAGGGGGATATACAATGTTACAGATATTTGATGACATGCCCATTAACTGTATTTATTGATCTCAAATTGGCTGGATTTGCAACAAAGTTTAGAATTTCACCCAGGCTATTAGTGTAGGGTTGCATTTTCTTTTATCCTTATGTATCCATTGTGAACCGGAATGAATTCAGTGTTTTTTCTGTGATTAACTAAAAAAGCTAATCTTTGAAAGAATTTCGCGTAAATTGCGTAAAATAATCAAACTGTCAGTCAATTGAGGTGATAAGCTAATCTCCTTTCTCCCATAGCGTTAAAGATAGGCTTCAGTTTCAAAGACTACATGTTAAACCGAAAATTTGCAATAGGCTTCTTTAGAAAAGATGGCGATGACGTAGTGCCTCTCCTCTCAGAGGTACAGATTATGCTAAGCTAATGCGCGCCTTTTTGTGTGCTTATCTGATGATTTGAAATACATCGGATACAGCTCCGTATTTATGATCCTTGTCACATTGGCCTGTTTTTTCTTTGTATTTTCAAAGATTTATTTTAATTTGTTAGAAAAGTTAATCTGAAAAAAAAACTGTTTTCATAATGATTTAAACATCAGTCCACCGGATACAAATTAATTCAATGAATATGATAAAAAGTAGTTGTCTTATTTTGATTTTAGTTTAATAGGAAATGATACAGAAGAAAATGAATGAATACAGTTAAATACAATGTATTAACGAAATATTCCTAATATATATATATGTTTATTTTAATGAGAATGCTCTGGTTGAGATAAATGTTATCTCTAAGAAAATCGAGCACAAAACTATTTTTAGTGATAAAAATACCAACGAGGGCTCTTGTTTGAAAAAATAATACAAGTCTAGCCGATATACATGAGAAAATCTAAAAACAAACCGCTATGAGCAAATACTTAACAAAATAATTGATTGCATTTTAACAAAATTGATTTGAAATTGATGACGAAAAAGGAATATTTGGACATAAAGGGATGTTTCAAACTTTCTTGAGGTTTTCTTACCATAAACTCGATCCCAAAAATGTATAAAATGCAATACTCGACATTAAGAATCAGTCTAACTATCAAAATAAACTGAATCCGATTCGAAAATGGTATCCTGTTCAGGATAAAACGATTCATGGAAGAGTCGACCTGATTTTATAATATTATCACCACGAGATGATTGTTCCGGTTGGAGATTGATAAGAAAAACTATTGTCTTTTGATTCCGTTTCTTTATTCCATTTTTATATTATTTTTATTTGGTTTTACTTCTAACTAACATCTATCTATACATTCACATTATAAACTTTGACGTCCCTTCGGATCCGAGGAAAAGTACATTGTTCGCTGCCCGGCGCTATGCGCCTAACGGCAGATTCGCTTATTTTTTTATAAAAGTTACATTCTGATGCTTCGTAGAGCGACTCCAAATAACAATTTCTGAAACTCTTTATAATGTATATTTTCTGTCCTTTTCGGTAGAGTAACGTTATTCAACTGATTAACCAATGCTGCGACGCTGACCATTTATACCATTTACAAATAAAGCGTATACGGGCAGCTTGAGGGTGTGAACCTTTGATACAATATCTGGGCTTTTGAGATAGGTTGTACAAAAGGAATATTAATGAGTAGATACACAAACTGGTCACATAAGTGCTCCTATAACTCTTGACAGTTTGACCAGCGCATACATAATTTATAAATGTTGGGAGTGTTTTATAACTATAGAATGCTCTGTGATATTTGACCAACCGGCCCTATGTGGATATCGGTAAACGTTGAGTATGTTACAACCATTATAAATAATTAAATTAAGATATTTGAGGGGAACCTTTGGTCTAACAATAACTTAACATAATACATTCCAAATTATCATATCACTCATATGTGATAATATTCAGATGTCTCATTTTATTTGACTTTTAGACACTTTATTCAATCTATCAAAAGTAATATGACATGGATTGAATTCACTATATTATACCAAAACAACAATCATCATATAATTTAATGGTGGATACAGTGACCTATGTTTGTTATTAAGGAACGTTGTTAAACTCAGTACATTTCAAAGTAAAGAATATATCATATATATGAATATGAAAGTATGTTGGAATCCATTTTCATACGAAATATTATGTATTTGATCTTCTTCAGTTTTGTTGCTCTTATATACAAGATTATTTTGTAAAGCAAACAACCCATAAATATAAAATACATGTACATCGAAAATGTCGCATAATTTTGTATTGTATACACAAGAAAGATGCCCTCGCTGAAAGCATTTGTACCTCTCGCCTGGATCTAGGCCAATCATACTACGTCACGCCATCTTTTTTAAAGAAGGCTATACCAGGTGTATCGATAAAAACAAAACAAATGTGTATGAATACCACACATATTTTTTAGGATTTTTATGTAGTTTTTTAACAGGGTAAATTTACGTAACAGAACTGATATGATATATGTTGTTATTTTAACGAACAGTTCTTTCAAAATGTTGCATGTTTCATATAAAAAAAACGTATTCTAATACATCTATATGGATACACTTCTAGCTTATGAAGAGTCTGTTTTGACATGTTTGCTGGCGTGTGCAGCTATCGAATTCTCGGCAAAAATTCAGAACGAAATGTTTTGACTTGTTATTATCTTGTTATTTAGACATTTTCACAGTGCCAATACCGCTATTCATCGAGGCCGAAAGTATGAAAACAGACCCTTAATGATGTACAAATTACAGATTTGTATCGGCTGATATGATTTCGAGCAAGAACCAACGAGAATTGAATTTACATTTCTTATTTGTGCTAACTATTTCATTGACTGGGCCAAAACAAGCTATTTTTGATTGCAAATTTAGTTTACAGCATAAGAAATAAGCACAATATCATGCACATAATGCCAAAATGGTCTGCTTGTGTTACAATATTTTTTTGACCCTGTTACCTTTCTGCAACAACAAATTGGCGCTTTTTTCGTAACGAGACATTGCTCTGGCTTCATTCCCCTAATGTCTTTCTTAAATGGAGTATTTTCCTGACCTAGATAGACGTGCTGGCTGCTCGGTTTCCGAGTATTAGGGCCAGGGACCATTATTTATGCCACTTTTGTATGTTATCACGCTCTGTCCTTGTGAATGCCTTACGTCCCAACATTGAAAGGATTCGGCTGTTATGGGAAGTCGGGATGGCGCAGCAAGGCTCGCAATTGTACAGGCCTTGGGATATAAATGCTGAAATTGCCTGAGGTCTTAAGTTTTATCGTTTCGTATATCATTTAGGGTTCTCTCGGTATCTTTAGTAAAAAAAAAAAAAAAAAAAAAAAAAAAAAAAAAAAAAATA
>LQRL01170698.1:3282-16000 GCA_001703475.1 Hydroides elegans | reverse complement strand
ACGTACACCATCACAACTATGTGTGCCATGTGGTATATAAAATGTTTAATATATATAATACTTATATATATTTATATATAGTGTTATAATTTGCAACATTCATGTAGCGCTTAATTTGATTAAGCGCTACACGAATGTTGCAAATTATAGTAATAAATAATAGTAATAATGAATATATATCATGGCTTCGTTATGATTTAATTTACGAGAGTATACGGTTAAACTGCGTTCAGTATAAGGATGGTTGTGGCAAACAAGTCAATTCAGACACCTTATTTATATAACATAACTCGAATTTAGTTATTTTGAACAGAAGTGTATTTATCTGTATATTAAAGCAATAATCATGAATTCACTCAATTCGAGTTGCACCAGCTTAGGATTTGTTCACAAACATATGAGAACTGATAAAACATAATTATCATCTGAAGAGAAAATTCTTACAATTTCACCAACCAAGAAAGACAATCCTGCTCACTTCTATTCACCTAGGCAGCGGATTTTATTGACACTTTGTATCAGTTTTTCATTTTGCACTTCAGCAATACAACTAAACATGACGGGACAGACTCTTCTGCATATGGGATATTTATTGAAAACGGATATCGCTGTGATGTCATACGCGTTTACGTTTATATGGTGTGGCTATTTAGTTGGTTGTGTATTGAGTGGATTCATATTCAAAAAATACAACGAAGAAGTACAATTTGCACTTAACAACATACTCGTTGGCATAGCAACCATTGTATGTCCATGGCTACCCTTTGTCGGTGGATACTTTGCAATTAAATTCATTCAGGCAATCGGTATAGGCTATCAGCAAACAATATGTACAACACACATTTTGAGATTATGGGAAGGGCATCGTTTGAAAAATATGGTGATGTCATTATTCCAAATAATGCACCCAGCAGGGGTTTTAGTAGGACCTATGATTATATCTTTATTTGTTGTGGACATTCCTCAAACTAAAAAATCGTTGCACACCGATGTTGACTTTCTTGTCAAGAATTGCACCTTAACCTGTCATGACAACACCCGGAACGAATCTTACATTATAGACAAAATTATGAACGAAACAATTAGCTCAATTAACTTTGAACCCGAAAGAACGTATATCTCTAATGATATAGGATATATACGTTATAGCTACGTAACAATTGGAAGTTTTTCTTTATTTGCCAGTGTTGCATTTGGCTTTGCCTTTTTTCTAATGCCCTTGAGTTACAAAACACATCGCGCTCGCGTTTCAAGTCAACGATGCGTAAAAGTCAACAGTAAATACCCTCACAAATTGTTAATCCTTTTCCTAACAATGACGAGTTTTAGTATGGCTTTCATCGTGATTCAGTCATGGATAACGCCATTTGCGATGGACTATCTAAACTGGAGTGCAAAAGATGGACAATACATAGCAACCGCATTTTGGTCTGGGATAGTAGTTGGGCGGTTAATATGTGTATTTTTACTAACGTGGGTATCGCCTGGAAAATTACTCGGGTTTCATATATCTACCCTTTTTAGTGTACCTCTTATTTATCTTGCTGCAATGCATAATTGAATGATGCTCTGGTTATGCGTCCCACTGGTTGGATTTACATGTAAATATATTCTTGTTTTAAGTATAAACACGATGAAAATGATTATTTTTTAAAGAAACAAGTTTTAAATGTCAATTGTCGCGTTATTTACATTGTTGTCTCAATTTCATAATAACATATTCTTTATTTTATTGTATATAATTCATTGCAGATAGTTCAACCTATCTCCTTCTTCTGGTATTGTGGACTTTTGTATAAAGCTCGTCATTTGTATATAGTTACTTTAAGCAAGATGTGGCACACTGTCGTTGGACAGTCTTGTTTCATTGTTCATTATTCATTGCAGACAGTGCAACCTCTCTCATTCTTCTGCTACTATGGACTTCGGATCACATGACTGTGCCTAGTATGGTGACGTCACTTCTGTTCAGCTGTACCTCCCTGTGTTTCATGGCAACTGGCTTCATTACTGGATACCTATTTGAAACCTTTTCACCTCTGAATTCACCTCTTTGGGTGGTGCATATCACAATTATAGCAAGTGTTGTACAACTTATTTTGCTCATTGCATGTTTGATGATAGGAAAATTAGTCAAACGCGATGATTTGACAATATCATAATCTGTTGAGGAACGAGAGGCCGCGCAATCATTACGGTCTCTATAGCCGATGCCAAACAAGTGATTAGCTTATTAAGTCGTTTCATTACAAATACAGGTTGGTATCAGGAGTGACATGGTTTGCCATTGAGTAAAAACGATTCATAGAATTACTTATTTATGTTCAAATCCGTACTTTTATACCGCTTAACGGTACCTCGACCGATTTTTTTTTAATTGGAAACTTTGAAACTGTATGAATAGAAACTTATGACGGAAACGGTATGATGGAAACGTTTTGACCGGAAAAGTTTTATTGGTGGATATCGTTCAAACGTGATTTTATATTGCAGTATTGTTTGCTAATAAACGACACGCTAACAAAAAATTGTTAGGAAAATAAACATCTTTAGAATTCGAACTTAACTTTATTGAAGTGTAAAATAAAAGTTGAAATAAAAGTCAAAATATTTATAAATGTCGTGTGTTTTTATCAGTGACTAACAAATAATAAAAATGCAAGTCAATTAAAACAAAAACGATTAAGTTAATATATAGTAAGAAATGCACAAACATTATAAACGGTTGATTTTCTCTTTTTTTCGACTTTACAACGTGCAACGCATGAAATTCTGTCATATTCCACACAACGGGGAAATTCTGTCATATTCCACACAACGGGGAAGAAAAATAAAAAAATTAAAATCTAAATGAGTTCTAACTCGATACGGACTAAATCAACATGAAACTGAACACTTTTTCGAATAAAGACCATTTTTTGTTTAACAATTTTAACATTTAAAAAAAAAAACTATGCCACGTAACTTCATGGTTAGATATACGTTCTTTCTATTAAATACTTTTAAGTATAATGTTTTTTTTAAAATAGAATTAATAATATATAGAACAACGAAAAAACTTGTTAAACTCTACTGTTTCTTTTTGAATTCAAATGGAAAGACTAAGATATATTGTCCAACAGAACTCAGGTTTTATAAAAGGTGGTATATAATCCAAAGTTTCTTTTAAATCTAAAATATAATTCTCAACTTATTTATACAACACATATTTTAAAAGGTGTATATCTTTTCCATGATTTTCTCTCCATCTTCTCTTTTTTATTCATATTTCTTTGATAACGATGCGCATCAAAGGTCGATGCTTTATTATATATCCACAATTCACCCTTTTACATCCGCATAGCCGCACCACTGTCAATCACTCTTTCATCCGTCTCCACCTCTTTCCCTGTATCTTCAGCCACCTCCTCCTCTTCATCCTCTTCATTCTTTTCATCTTCCACCTCTTCATTGCTCACCTCCTCCTTATCATCATCTTCTTCTTCTGAATCGTTTCCCATCACCTCTTCTGACATATCCTCTGAACTTTGACCCTCTTCTGATGTTTCATCATCGACCTCCTCATTTGACGACGCTTCTGATTCCTCTGATTGCTCTTCTAATTCTCCTTCTTCCTCCATTTCTTCTTCTGATGATACCTCACTGTCATTCTCATCTGCAGTGTCTTCTATGACCTCATTGCTGTCTTCGTTTTCGCTGTCTTGGAGTAGTATGTTCATACCAGCTGCGACGTTGTCGAATTTCCAAACGTTGCGTCCCGAGGTGATTTCGCACACGTATAGGGTGGCACCGTTGTGGGATACGGTGACATCGTGAGGTGCCTCGAAGCCCTGGAGCAGTAAAAGAAGAAAAGTAAGGATTTTAGTGAAAGAAAAATTTGGTCGTTGTAAGTAAAAAAAGAGGCAAACTTAATATAATAAAAACGCGCGTTAATGAGGGATTTATCAGGTTGATAATATTCACTGACGACAAAATAAACATATTTATCAGATAGCCGTTGGCATATAAAACCATTATCTGACCAATTGCGTCTATTTCAACAAAACACAATGCAGTGTCTTCTCAAACAAATGTTAAATTACAAATATGGAATTCCATTTAACGTGCATAGCATCTTACGTTATTGAAGGGTGACCACACATCCACTATATCAGCACCGTAACGTGGCTCATGCAAATCGATGGTGAAGCCGGTGGCAGGGGTGACGTAGGTCGGTCCATTCACGGCGAACAACAGCCCACCTGCAACCGAGAAACAATGCCAAATGCAGATATTGCATGATATATGGAATAAGAGTGACGCTTTTAGTTACTTTCATGGGAAACATTAATTTGAACATTATCTGATTATTATATATAAGCATTATTATATAAGCATCAGCTTTATGCTCGCTATATGAATTGATCATTGTGGATCTCACTTTAGATAGAGCTTTGATTAACTGTATTGATTAAGATATTAAAATCAAAATTATGTACAGAATATGATTTTGCTATCAAGGTTCAGTACCAATCACTTAGATCGCAAAGTTGATTATAAATGCATAGCAATGTACGTAAACCTATATTTTAACAAAATCACTATTTTCATATTTTGAAGAAAAAATGGAATCTATTATGCATAGTTATCAAATCGATTGATGATTCAGAAAATGCTTAGTATTTCTAAAATGCTTACACATTTGAAACAACACTAACATTATCTTTAATAATATGCCATTGAATTTCACGGATATGGTTATCCAATTTTTTTCAAACGCACTTACTTTTCTCGTTGTACTCGATGGCATAGATGGGCGCCTCATTAGGGTTATCATATTCTCTCATCGGTTGCCCAAACATACTTTCATCCTCCAGCCCGGCATTGAAACAGGCAATCCTGCAAAAACATATGTCAGACCTTGACATTTACTTGTGATGTAAATTCTATTTATAACACCCCTCTTAATATAGTTGAGTAATTGAAGTTGGCAGCTTTTTTATAATGAATAACCTCTGTATTTTTGGTCTAATCAACGAGATGGTAGCTTTTTGTCGAGGCCATGTAGGACTCAAAAGGTTAATTGCATGGTAAACGGTTTCCAAATATAGAGATGATCTTACTATATGAGGCAAATGAAATTGTTATGTATCAAATGTATTATTCGTAAGTCACATAAATGTATGACAATTCGCATAATCTTGGATTAATTTAAGTATGATAAGTGGTGCCAATAAAAATATTAAAGCTCTCCAGACCAATGTTGGGAAATTCATGTATGAATTATTGAAAAGGGATGTTTGGGTTCAATTGCACTTCATCGCATTAATAATCAAACGATCATTTTATCATATAGTTAATCGTCATCTACATATATATCAAGGAATTCATCAAGTGCATTCATCTTGCTTAACTTATAGATTCAAATATAAGTACTTACATATTAGCCCACTTAGGATATTAGCCCATACAGTGATTTTTTTCTTTAAATGTATTTTAAAGCGTGGGGCATTTTTTTTGTTTCCATTATGAATTCTCCGAAAAAAAGACATGTTAACAGTGAGACGTTCGAAAAGGTTCCCAAATGGCCATGCTCTTATTCTTTGCGTAAAGAACTTAATCCATGCGTTTTTTTTTGGTTTGCATTATACTAAAACTCTTAGGGCCTGGCCACATTGGAAGCTTTTTCTTGCTTTTATGTCCTAACAAACCTGTCTTCCAATGTATTCCTTATAGGAAACCAAAAACAGCGAGCTGTTAGGTAGCTTTTATCCGCTTTTTCGGTTTTCCATAAGGAATACATTGGAAGACAGGTTTGTTAGGACATAAAAGCAAGAAAAAGCTTCCAATGTGGCCAGGCCCTTACCGTCTGTTTTCGCGATCAGCCACGCAAATGAGATCGAGGTCCTCAGCCAAAGCGAGGCTGTGAGGGACGTCGAATTGACCTTCACCGAACTGCTTTTCGAACTTGCCATCGGCACTGAAGCGCATGACTCGGCTGTTGCAATATCTGGAACAGGTGTAATTAGGCAAATGATGAAAACATATAACTTGTTATTTTTTATTGCTTTCTGCATCACTAAGTGGTATAACACCATGCATAGAAACAGGAAATCCGCAAAGTTGAAAGTGGTCGCATGAAATGTTACTTCACAACAGAGTTGTTACACCGAATTCTTACAATGTCTGCGACAACAAATCGGAGTCAACTTAATTTCATTGTATTTACATCGTCGAGCCACATCTTGTCGAGAACATTTCACTATTTGCACAAACACTTGTAAATCTTCTATAAACACAAGGGATGGCTATCTGAAATCAAATGACTAGAATCAGAAAGAACGTAGAGACGGTTTCAAAGTTGTGAGTATGAACCTATCGTCCCTATGCATATAGTCTATGTACTGAAATGTTATAAAAGGAACAGCAACAAAATAATCACACCCACCCATCTGACACAAAGATGGTGCCATCCCTGCTGACAGCGACATCTGTTGGCTTACAAAACCGCTCCGTGTCACTTCCGTCGGCTGCTGGCTCAAAGGCCTTGCCCAAGACTAGGGCTGCATCGTCACTGCCCGGGTTGAATTTATAGACCTAGGGAGGGGGAAGTAATACACACGTAGTATAAATTATGCTTGAAACATTTATGAATTCATTTATAGATCTAGACTGCAATGACATAAATGATGCGAACCACTGGATTATTGTTCCTTGTAATTTCATTTGCAAAGGAATATCGTACCGTCCGATCTAGATCGCATTTTCATATTTTTTATGTAATGTTCTACATTTTATGAAATTGAGAAGAAAAAAACAGCTAGATTGATTCGGGCACAATCAGAGAACATGGAACGTTTTAATGACATGTGTGTGTGTTTTTAACTTAAGAATGCGTTTTTTATATATTTTTTGGGTTATTTTTTTTCTAGAATATTCTTACTCACCTGGTGTGCAGCGACATCTATGAGCCATAGGTTGTCGTCATTGTCTATTGTGATTCCGTGTGGCATATAGAATCTTAAATTGCAAAATAAGATAACGACTTAATAAAATAATTGTTTTAGACGAAAGAGATATTAATCATTTTCTTTTTATATTCACATAATGTGCTGAAGCGGAATGATGCTTACTGTAATCTTTCTACTAAATATAACGATACATATAAGTATAATCTTAATTAAGTAAAGTGGGATTTATATTTCTAGGCATACTCTTTTAACCATTGTCACATCCTTGTCCTTGTCATAGTTAACCGAACTGAAGCTTTTATAAAATTACAAATGCCTCACTTGTTTTGTCCCCATGCGTGCAACAATGAGCCATCCTCACTATCCAGTGTCAGAACTGTGGGAGCAGATATGGGTCCTGCTTCTTTGGCAAGGAAATTGTTCTTCTCATCGAATAATCTGCAAAATTGCGAATACAATTTATAACAATAAATGTATAGCTTAATTAATTACCCACAGGATCATGATCGTAATTAAATGGTATCCACGATATAACATGAAAACTCTGGTGGAAATTTGTGTTGAGATTGATTATTAAATCAAAGTAAATATATGTATACACCGTACATGAATTTGTCTTAAGTAATAGCCACTATTATATTTATAACATATATAGTAAATAAAATGATTTTAAATGATATAACCAATTTAACACATACTGGTACTGGGGGTCCCACGTATGGTCGGCCCTGTGAAACAGCACCAAGTTGTCATCTGAGTTGACGGCCACACCGGCTACCTGGCCGATCCGTAATTCAGCCGAAGGCCAATCTGGAACCACCTCCATGTCTGTCAAATATCAAGTTTGATCATCAATGAAAAAATAGGACGCGTCAAATAGGAAGTGTTTTTTTTTAACGTTTTACCGGTTAGAACATAGCTCGTTTGCTGCAAATTTAGATAATTTTATTCTGGGGTGCACAGTGACGACCCTGGAACCCTAGTCGATATCCATCTTAAACCAATCAATTGTGAAAGAACCTGACAGAAAAGTTCAAATCTTTCGGGAAAAGTGTCAAACATTGGTCCAAAAATCAAACATATGTCAAAGAAAAAAGGGAGGACAGGGTAATCCATGCACGAAAAAATCAAGACAAAATCCTGAAAAATCATTTTCATCATTTTTAATATGCTTATAATTTATTGATTAGTATGAAAATTGGCAAAAAGCCCGCGTTTTAGAAGATGTATATGCTGCAGAAAAATTGGGAAAATTGCAAAGAAAATTAAGGAAATAATAAGGTTCAAACACGTTCTCAGGACAAAACGTTGACTTTAGCCGTGTTTTTTTTTCAGTTTGCATTCATCGTTGCTTTTTTGACAGCCAATAAGCATTTTTGAGTTTCCCATAAGGAATTAATTGAAACAATACGTTTGATAGGCCAAAAAGCTAAAAATTAAAATAGTTGGTAGATGGACATGGGTTATACAAGTGACATGTCAGAACCTTGCCAATCTCCACTTCAAGTCCCGCCATTTTGAAGTTTGATATGTAGAATGGCGGATCTGGAATTCGCGGGAATCTATAATTCGCGGACACGAGTTATTTGCGAATTGCTTGAGACTGTGATCGTGGTTGACTTAAGTATGATAGAAAACTGGTTTCTCAATGTTTTCCTATATATAAGTTGTTTCTAAATATGAATAATTCTCGAGAAACACGTATCCGCGAATTATAGATTCCCGCGAATTCCAGATACACTGGTCTACATCAAAATATGTAATTAATATTTAGATTTTACATCAAGTGATGCCTATTCAACATATCGCTTATGTATATACTATTGGAAAATGTTTTAATCAAACCAACTACACTGTATGTTTCTATTAATATTACCTATCCATGAGTAAGGCTTCCCTTGTTCTTGCATGTACTCGTCGTCTGGCTGTTGATAGTTGTCGTATAACTGGTACCTGTAGTCGGAGCTGGCGTATGGGTTGTTGTACCATTGCGGTGGATATGCATATTCCTAAAATATGATTATATATACCATTTTCTTTACATATATTTAATCACATACTAAAACTTTACCTATTAAAAGAAGTTGAATTTGACATAACATAATGAAATGTGAGTTCAGCTGTGATTTATCATCTAAAAAATGAATTTCTTAAATCAAATGCAGCATTAGATAATGAAATATCGATGGGATCATATTAGGATTATTCCCTTATTGCATCCTCTTTCGGTACATAATTTCGTTAAAACTCAAGGAGAAAACTGATAAAGCTAGCTATTTCTTCATCAATATCGAATTGCTCGGAATAAGAGTAAGGGTACACAAAGACATATAGGATGTAATAATATACATGTATATACTGCACGCCTACGCCATATTCTATATTCGTATCTAAACGGTTAATATATGTTTTGTTAAAAAAATAAATTGATATATTACCTTGGCTCGCTCTAGGGCCATTTGCAGATAGACATCATTCGAATATGGAGGAAAGGAAGATACCAATCCCCCATAAAATGCAAAAACAACAAAAGGTAGTAATCCCTTCATTTTTATCACAGATCTTTAAACATATGTTATCCTGAAAAACGGTTGCTTATCGAACAAGCGTCGGATCTACTTCAGTAAATGCATTTATATTCCAAATAATATTATCACTTTCGAAATGAGAGTTTGTATATCACTTGGTATAAACCTGTTAAACTTATTACTTTCTTTCCATTTAAGGCTTTTTATGACGTTGTTATTGCCAGAGTAGATATTCATGGAATATCAGGAAACTACGGGGTGTTGCAAATCAATGTTCATTGATAAAATGCTGCTCACCCTCTTTTTACCCATAATGCACCGTTGATCAATAAACGCATGGGATTGGACCGAACAGTCCGTGTAAGTCACATATAGAGCAAATTTATATGAAAATTGAAGTATATTGTGGATGAACATTAAGTACTATATTAAATATTCTAAAATTATTTTACTATGATAACACTAATAATTAATTATAAAAACCAAATAATTTAAATAACTCAGAGCCAAACATGTTTCGCATCCATTCCACTTATTTTGCAACACACCCTAGCACAATATCGTCATCAATGGCATTGAGTATGTTTAGCAGTTGGAGTGAGGGTGCTGCAACTATTCCATCTAAAGGGGCAGCAACGTATTGATCCCTCAACCCCCTTCCTCGATGACGCAAATGCCAGAGAGCTAGTCACAGGAGTACCCAGTGATTCCATCTGAGGAATATAAACTTTGCGAATACAACTCTCCCTTTCTGGCATTGTCGACAGAACAGAACGTATATGAATAATTTCATTTTTATCATTTCAAGAAATTGTGTCCTAGAGTGAAATTGTTGCTCGAAATAATCTATGTTTTGAACGATTTCGGCTTCAAACAAGGAGTTATCTAATTTTGTTGAATTTTCAAAGGGGCATGAAATATTGTTGAGTATATATTTGTGCTGGCAACGTTTTACTGACAAGGAATTTTGGCTTATCTTGCTGGCAAACAAAGAATAAAGTTATGAGTTCATGGAATAGTAAGTGATCACTTTAAGCTGTAAATGAACTCATTTCATAAAAAAAAATGGGCAATATCATACCAACTTCTAAATATCGTTCGTTGGGTACTCCTGTTGTGAGGGGTTGTTCGCACCGGAGAAAGAGAGAGGTAACCAAGCACTTCAAGAGAAGGACCATGTCCTGTAGCAGGCTATTGTTATTTATGGCGATGGGTTCATAAAAACGGATGAAAATATAGTGTTAATTATATTGTTATGAACGGGAACTTTCGTTTCGTTTGTATATGAATTAATAGGAACCCCACTCCTTCCCAGAACTGTAATTGTTTGTTGAAACGAATACGGCTCGGCGTTTTTTAATACAGTTCAATTAAACGTAATCTCTTCGAGATAAGGAGCGTACATGAATAAATAGTTGCATATCTAACTATGAATTTAGCTCCGTATACGCATAAAAGCTTTAAAATAACGAGAACAAAGAATAATAGTATCAAAAACGGTTTTATAAATAATCTTGGCAAAAGTTAAACTAAAATCAATTTTATATCGGTTATCCAAATAAAAAGTCAAATAAATGATTAAACTGAAATGTAAATTACATAAAATCATAGTCGAAATGCCATTCCATGAAAGGTATTCTTCTCACGATTCTTGTTCGATACGTCTTCGAACGGTGCTCATCTTTGTTTTGACATATCGAGACATTGTCATATTATGTTAATTTTCTCTGTTTTAAGCTTTTTGTAGTTGAAATTTACATTTCATAGAAAACGTCTAGAAACTCATCTTAAATGCTCCATGTACTGCAGATGATTCGATGATTAGAAAACATCCTGAATAAAAAAAAGAAGAAAAAACGGGCTCGTGCGTTGATTGAATGACATCATGTGTAACCTTAGCACTCAAAGAAAATAGCTCAATTGAAATGTTGGAACTCACGTTTCCAATGAAATGTTATCCATACATTTCTTTTAATGAAAAGTGGTGTGAGAAGGCCTTGGTACATATAATAATCATCCTTTCCATTTTATTATATCATTTTGATATCATACAATGGCACTCTATGAGGTGAAGTAGCTATGTTTGAGTGCGAGATGAGGGTTTATGGTCACTTCGGCCCCTACAACTTCGGCCCCTACAACTTCGGCCCCTTTTGGACACTTCGGCCCCTCCGGTAAAGACACTTCGGCCCCTTTTGGACACTTCGGCCCCTACAACTTCGGCCCCTTTTTGAAATCGTGAAAATGTCAATATAAAGCGGTTTTACTTTTAAAATTTTAAACTATTTATGCATTTTGTTAAGCCTAATATTTAATTAACGAGCATTTTTTAAAAATAATTATTTATTTGTGTTTTAGAGGCAAGACACTTCGGCCCCTACAACTTCGGCCCCTACAACTTCGGCCCCTACAACTTCGGCCCCTGATTTAAATAGGAAAAGCTTAAATAAAAAAAGAATATTCTTTATAACAACTATCAATCACATACTTCACAAAACACAAATCGGTATAAAACGTTCGAAACCGTCCAGCGATTATTCTTGTTTTTTTTTATGACATTGCGCTTGAGCATAATAAGCACTAATTTAAAGAATAATTTTGATTTGGTTCAATTAAAAAAAAAACGAAATACTATTTTATTATATTAACAAATTTCAAATACAGTATTATTATCATTATGTTTCCAACCCTGTTCACGGCATATACTGTTTATCGAAAGGCGAATTCAACAATTAAAAATTACCTTGAATAAAGTATTTTAAAGGAAAAAAATATTTTCAAAACTGAATTGAGCATGACTATAGAGGGAGGGATTAACTGTTTCGGATTATCATCAAGGCGCCAACAATATGTCTCACTTAAGCACATTTAGCAATGTTCTGATGATAAAAGATAACACTGTAGACTAAGTGATGAGGGATTAGGCTTAAGGTGAAAGAGTTATGAAAGCGTTATATTTTTTTATTATTTTTAATATTATTTATTTTGCTATCGACTGTTATTGTTCGTGTTATCAAATAACATTCAACTGCTAAAGTTATGAAAAATGCACCAATTTTATATTTTTGAATAAAAATCCCAAATTACTATATCAAAATTATTTGAATAAAATGTATCCCATATTAATATCTTATTTTATGCATAAATGTGATAAATTAAGCACATTTGGTATTTTAGATAAATCGCATTTAAGAAATTTATGTTGCAATAATAAACGTATTTAGGGGCCGAAGATGTACA
>LQRL01170697.1:571-14047 GCA_001703475.1 Hydroides elegans | reverse complement strand
AAATTTCGTCTGATTTCACCACATTTCGTCACATTTTCGTGTAAAATCCATGAGCTTTGGGCGATACTTAAAGAGAACATTGTTATTTTTACTATTAAACAATAGAAGATTAACGCTATGCGTGTTGCTTTTTTGCTTATTGATGATAATGAACGAGTGCACATCAATTTAACTGCTGACCAGTGCAATAAGGATTTCGTCAGATTTCGACATTGCCATATAGCAGCAGCACAAGCACACTCACACAACAGGAGCTATAAATAGACATGATTTAAGTCGTTGATAATATACCAGTAAGCAATCCCGCAATGAGAGTGAGTGGATTGTAGTTTTAAAGTTATTTATTTATATGACATCATCTGTTGTTTCTTACGCTGATTAGCTTGTTTAATCATTTCGATTAATTTTAACGAACCAAATCAATTTTATGCACGTTTAAAGTGATGAACTCTTTCTCTGTTAAATTCAAGTTATGTGACGTTTTTGGTGATTGCAATAACTCCGTAATTTGTCACGTCACAATAAACTGTGTAGCATGTTTAAATTATGCATGTGGCTAACAGGTGTTCATGGCAAGTATAAAGCTAGATTGTTACTTGTTTGTAACGTCATCACGTCATTATTATTTTGTATTATAACAATTGACTTAATTGGCAAATTACTTTTAAATTACCTATTTAATGTTTCTAAAATTAGTTGTTTTCTAGAATCAAAGAAAAACAATTCAACTGTATGATATCTAACAGATTGATCGATTTAAACGTTTAGCTATCCATCTATAAACAGATATACTTATTATATATTAAAGTAAAAATATTTAACTTTGTTTGATTATTTGTCATTTATACTTAGCATAAAAATAATTTCAACAACATTTATTATTATTATTTTTTAACTAAAAAGAGCGATTAAATTGGACTCATAATAATTTCTTGTCTATCGTGCTTAACACGTGTCGGTTTGAACAGGTGTCTATGTAAAGTACATGTACAAGTACTTTATAATTTAACCTGTCGAAAGAAAATTACTGCGCTCTTTGCGGATGGGGCTATGCGTGTTCTGGGGGTTTCCTGGGCACCGGTCCGTGCGGCGATTTACGGCCCGGGCGTATGGCCCTGCGTTTCCTTATCATTTCTTTATAAAATATTTTTCAGGCATGTAATAAACTATTATACGCCTGAAACTATTATAGTCTAAGCATCTGACTGGTACTGTTAATATATCGACTACACTAACAGACACTATTTGACTGCGTGGTTAAGGTAACCTTATACGAAAATTATAGATTGGTATGATTTGTGAGTAAAATGTGACCAAAATTAATGCATGCTGTTTTCGAAAAAAATAAACGCACTCGACGTTTTGCTCATATTTTTAAGAACAAATCGTTTGAATTTCAGAAAATCACGATTGAATATTATAATTGATATCAAATTCTCATCAAAAATCTAAAAGTATTTTTTCAACGTGTGACCCAATCATTTCAATTGATTTATGAATTTTCACTCAGGGTAAAGTGTTTTGTCTCTTATTAAAATTTGAGTTATATTTGTTAATTCTCAAAAATGTCACGAACAGTTATACAGTAGTTTGTTTACATCATAGTCAAACTGA
Organism: Hydroides elegans; assembly: GCA_001703475.1. Classification (NCBI taxonomy): domain Eukaryota; kingdom Metazoa; phylum Annelida; class Polychaeta; order Sabellida; family Serpulidae; genus Hydroides; species Hydroides elegans. The sequence goes on along the minus strand of LQRL01170697.1, from coordinate 12,433 downwards.
GTTGATAAAATAAAATATGAACTTGTCGTTATTTATTTTTGAATACATGCAAGTTAGCTTTTGATTAAGCAAAATTATAAAGTGCAAATCCCGTAGTTTTCTTGTCGCTTCAGTAGGGTAGTATCATTCAATGAAACTGAATTTAGTTTCGAGGTCAGGTAGCAGTGGCGCTCGGTTCGGTTATTGCAACGACCATGCAGAATGTTATTTCTTACTTGAATGATGATACAAATTTGAACTAAGTGATTTTTCAACTGCTTCAAAACAAAAATGTCATTTATACTTTCATATAAAAATATCGAATTTAATTCATATAAATATACTCTAATAAATTCAATACTCGCCAAATTCATCAGAAAACAAGAGTTTTATGCTAATCACTTCATAATATAAAATATAAATATTCTTTTACATGTATATGCATCATAATCAAGCTTGTCTGATTCAAATAGCCTAATCAAAAGATAACAGTCAAAACAGAAAATCGTTAACGAAAACCACAATGAGGCGGATATCGTACTTATAATCTGTGTGAGTGTACATGTATAAGATCCTATGTTTGCTCAAGTGTCTAATAAACACTTACACTTATAACTGAAAACTCAGGGACAACGTGATTTATTGGTGTCTTCATGTACATGATTCACTTTCAATAGATACTGGTTGAAGGAAAATTAACATTTTGCAATCAAATAATAAACACACTCTTTCATTTAGAATAAAAACGATTATAGCATTAAAACTTTTCTTACATTGGATATTCAAACATATCTTAAACACTCAATTATCGACCGGTAACCGATCCAGGAAGTAGAGTTTGAATTATATATAATGGAGGCAAAGGAAAGGCAATTGACACAGGCAATCATTGACAAGAATTTGGATTCAGTAGACCTTTTACTTAAAGATAGTAACATCAATGAATGGATAAACAATCCTGTAGCAACAAGTGATCTACAACTAAATCCCCCGACGACACACATTGAATGGACAACGCCTATGTGCCATTCGTGCCAATTATCTGACGTCGCAACAGTGAAGAAGCTCGTTGGAGCCGGAGCCAGGCTGTATCATGTCAACGGCATTGGCCATACCGCCCTGATCAGAACATGTCTAGGTAAAACTGAGGACACATTGGAGAAGGTCAAGCTCCTTGTAGATAAGGACGAAAGGCTAGTGCATGCAACGGATAACAGAGGATTCAGTGCTTTACACACTGCGTCACGGAAAGGACACGCGGATGTATGCGACTACCTGCTCAATGCCGGTGCAAATGTCAATGCGGAGAATGATCAGGGCGCCACCAGCCTCCACCTCGCTGCTCATTTCAACCATACTGCTGTGATCGAGACATTACACCGACACAGAGCGGACCTCCGACAGCGTACCAAGACCAACAACGAGCCACTTCACAATGCCGCGCTTGGTGGAGCATATGAGGCGTTGAAATTACTTATCATCCTCGGGGCCGATACATATTCGCTTGGCCAGTGGAAGCGAAGTGCGCTTCATTTGGCAGCGGAATCTGGCTCTGTCACTTGCATAAAGGCTTTGATCGACCGCGGCGTGCCCGTCGACGTCCGCGATGAAGACAATGTGACCCCGTTGCACATGGCGGCCAAGAACGATCATGTGCAATGTATTCACGTGTTAGTGACCGATTACGGCGCAGATGTCAATGCTCAAACTGATACCAGTTGCACTCCGCTCCATTGGGCATGTGAAGATGGAAAGCTGAGCGCAGTTGAGGCGCTCGTATCGTTTCCGGATTGTGATATTTATATGAAAAACAAAGAGGGGAAAACAGCAAGGGAGCTCGCGGCCGCAAACAACCATCAGCATATCACCGCACTTCTCTCTCAAACGCCCTCCGAGTCAACACATTTGGAAGAAGTACATCGAGAACTCTCCGCAGTCAAACGCGAGGTCGAGGCGCTCAAAGAAGAACGTGATGCTACTGTCGCTGACAGCGCTAGTTCGATGCCATTTGAACATGTTCAACGAGAATTGTCGGTCATGAAACGGGAGATCACAGTTCTGAAAGAGCGCGACGCCGCAGCTGCTCAGGGCATCGGAGCTATGTCTATTAGTGACGACAGCAAGCTGTCGGGTAAGGCAACAAGTAAAGGTTGATAAGGTTTTTAGAATCTTTTCATGTGTAGTTTTATCCCACTTAGATTGTTTAGTATAGCGTATATATCTGTTTAAATTGTCCATCTTTTCATCTTTCACATTACAGAATGCTCAATTTTCCATAAAAACAATTCAGGCAACCTAGAAAAATCGATCTGATTTCTTTAACGGAGGAATTTGTCAATAAATAATACTTAGTCTATATCTTTATAATTCTCTGACATAATGTAATCATTTATAACTTTGCTCTGACCGATGCATCTTTCTAAAAATAATAAAATCATTAAAATGTATAACACAGCGATGGAACTGAAGAGGTCGGTGCGGCGCCACATGCACTGGTTGGTGCGCAACATAGAAGCGATGCCGCATGTCGACTACCTGTACTCACACGAGGCACTCAACGAAGAGGACTACCAGAACATCGTTGCTGTGCGGACCGAGGCGGGCAAGGCAAATTAGGCGTGATTGCAATTTCGCAAATATGTTTAAAGAGATTCCGATAACTATAAATTGACAAAAATACCAGAATTGTTAAGGTTTATATCCAATATTTGCAATGACTCAAAAATAAATGCAAGTGATTCATAGGAACTTAAAGCAATTAAGATCACCGCAAATTGTCAAAAATACGATAGGTTTCTCTTACAAAAAGGATTTGCAGCCAATTTGTTCAATGACATGATGACCCAAAATGAAATGTAGAATTCTAAGTAATCAATGATTTGTTCTTATACTATTAGACTGAGAAATATTTCAAAATGTATATGCAATATACATAAATTTAACTTAAAGGTGCGTACTCTGATCATGACTTTGATGGAGAAGCCGAACGAGTCATGGGCACCCGTCTTCCTAGAGTCCCTCCAAGAAGAATGTTCCTTTGCCGCTGAGAGGATACTGGGTCAGTAAAAGGTAAAGTTGTGATCATATACTTGGTAGAATCTATGTATCGCTGCCTGAAATAGCCCTAATCATAAATTCAATTATGACCCGATTTACTTTTGATAGCGGCCAGGGATGCATTTGGCCAGACATAAACTTGCGCCCACGGGCGCATCCCTTTTCGAAAAGTGCGCCTGTGATTTTCTCTGTGCGCCCACTGACATATATCCAAAAGTAAGAGCCATATATCAGGCAAAATCCGATTTTAACTACCTTAGTCAGGGTGACAGTCTCCAGTCAGATTTTAATCCCAGTTTTACCCCTGATTATTTTTTATGAACAAAGATTGATAATGGCATAGATCTGGTACCGGTATATAAAACAATAACTATTACTATTGTTACTCAAAGTTCGAGCGCCAAAGGCGCAAGAATGTTTTTATGTTTTTTTTATATGCGAGCGCCGAAGGCGCGAGCAAACATTTTCAAGGAAATCATAAAAACTTCACTTATAATTCAGATGCATTTTCAGGGAAATCTAATCAAAAAATAATATATCCTTCATTTTTCGCCTTATCCATAATGAAATTACCTGATGTGTCCCTGATTTTCTCCAAAAAGAGCGAGATTCTCTGATTTTCCCGGATTTTGAAAATTGATTGTGAAATTCCCTAATCTTCCCTTACGCTGGCTAACCTGCATATTGCACTTTATAGACAAAAAACACTAATTGACCAAGTAAAAGGGAAACAGTATTTTCAAAAATAAAAAGAACATGTGAAAAGTCGGGCGCATCCATTTTCAAAAAGTGCGCCCGAAGGGAAATCAGTGCGCCATGACGGGCGCACTGTTTTTCGAAAAGTGCGCCCGTGGTAATTTTTCTGCGCCATTTGCCAAATGGCGCAGCCCAAATGCATCCCTGTAGCGGTATACATGTAGAATAAATGTAATATAATACAACCGGATCTCAAATATAATTGGTCTAACGTTACATTGATAATAATGACAAAGGGCAAGTCAGACCGCAATGTGATATATACACAAATGTTGTGACCAACTTTTCCTTCAAAAGACGTCTTATTTACTTTTTTTATTTGCAGCAATCAACACTAAAACGAAATGAGCCGCATGACGAAAGGACATTGAACCGCAAAATGAAAGGAATTTTGAGAGTATGGGAAAATAGTTTTTACTTTGATTTCACTAATTCGTCGATACAATCTGCCTTATGATTGCTCAAAACACATTTCGTCTAAAAGAGCTACCATTTTTGAGAGTATCGTCCCGAGAAAATTTCCGAATTTCATTATCCTAGTTATATTTGGAATAAAGCTGTGACAATGAAATAAAATGGCACCAAGAAAGAAGGTGTTCAGATTTTACAACAAATTTCCAATTAAGCATGTTCAAATTAAGTTGATCGTGGTCTACTGTATTTTGCTTGTTGTAGGCCTATATTGAACTAAAATAAATAAACGAATAAAGACTTTATGTTTTATTTCTCACTGATTAACAGACAAATTTATACAAATTGATTTACATTGGCCTCAAAACCAAAAAATATCATTCATACGTTCACGAAAAAAAATATAATATATAATTAATATATATGTCGATCATAACAAATTCAAAAGTCAATAAAGGCATCAGGAAACAGTTAGTTTTGGTGCATATCATTTCATAAAAAAAAAATTTAAAAAATATTCCTAAACGCAACTTGGCAAATTGAAGATGAGCCTAACGACAATATACACCAAATCTGTTAATTTAAGCATTTCTCATATTAATGGTTTAGAAAGCAGATACTTGAATCTTAAAGGTTTAATTCACATGCTGTACTCGGCAGGTTTTGTCTCTACGGAAATCAGTTAATAGCACCTCAGCTGAACCATGTAGCTAAAACAACCGAATTATGGAGCTGAATTAGAGACAAAACATCCAATTATATATCACGATCATTTGTATATCCTCAAAATAATATCACCTGACCACTAAATTATAAGAACGAAAGAATTCATGAAGCAAAGAGCTCGCTATTTACTCGATCATACCATAATTCTCAGACATTTAACATTTGAACTGAACGCGGTTCAACACGTGCATAATTGCATAATCATTATAGATATACACCGTATATAATATATGACATTTATGATATCGACTACATTCTAAGGCAAGCTTTGTCTGTGTTTCTTCTTTTTCTTTGCGGGTGTCGATGAAAACGTTTCACCGCCTGCGATTGTCATATTCAGGCTCTCGTCGCGCTTTCGTTTCCGTTTCTTCTTTTTGCCTGATTCCTCAGGATGATTTTCTTGTGATTCGACTTTTATGGACTCGGCCGGAACCGGATGTAGTTGGAAATCAGAGACAGGAAGTGACGTCATATTATCATCGTCACTACCGGGTTGCTCGGTTTTAATGCTAAAAGTCTCAACGGGAAGATCATCAATGAAATCATCTTTATGCTTAGACTTTTTCTTCTTCTTTTTCGAGCTTGAGGTCGGAACCAGAGCACTTTTATTTTGGTGTGATTCTAAACTGGACAATTCTAGTTGTGAAGTGTCCAGGGTTTTATTATGTTTCTTCTTTTTCTTACTGGAAACCGATGTTTCCACATGCTCAGATTTAATATCACCATCGTCCATAACCACACTTGTAGTTAATTCCGGTTGTCCCAATTCATTTGCTTTTTCTAGGGACTTTTTCTTTTTCTTCTTTTTACTACTGGAAGGAGTCGCATCAACGGATGCCTCTTCAGTCTTAATTGCACTTTGCATAGCCGTGTTTTCCACATTGTCATTACCAACTTCTCCGGGAACCCCTAAAGATTCCTTTCGTTTCTTCTTTTTCTTTTTCGCGGAACTTGTCGCAGCACTTTCATTAAATGGTGGCGGGTTTTGCCCAGCACTTTCTGGCGGGGGAGTTAAGGCGCCTAACCCTGAGTCGAGAGATCCGATGCTGTCATTTTCAGTATCCTTTGAAGGCGTTGCTACCATGGGTAAATTGAAGGAATGTGCCAGAGCTGCGTCGCTTTTTTTTTTCTGTTTCTTCTTTTTCGCAGATTGAGGAGTTGCCTCTGCAGCGACTTCGAAGTCCGGCACATCCCTTGAAAATCAAATAAAAACACGTTTAGGGTGGAATAAAATACCCTGTTCATTAACAACTGTTTGCGCTAATAACGGATCAAGTAATCATCACGTGACAAAAATAACTGAAACGATCTGCTTAATCAAATTTTCGTAAATATTTTCAAAGCATATTTGAAATCGAATTCAAGCATACTTTGTTTGCCCTAAAATATTTTAAGCATATTCAAGAGGTTGAATTTTGAAAACTTTCTAAACGATCGAAGTTAAACCTTGATGTTATATGTATACATTAAGGTATCTCATTTTTTTCATAAAAAAAAAGAAAATAAAATCTAACTACACCGTATTTCAATTTATTTTGTATACACATGGTCTTTTCAAGGTACATACCCAAATGTGGGATCGAGAGACAGACGAACGGACAGACTGACAAACTAAAAAGCAAAAGCAAAGTTCATTTTTGATTTGTGTATCCATACATCTTATCATCGAAATTTCAAGAAATGTCATGGGCAATATCGGGCCTATTCAATTTATCAATTGCGCATTCTATAACTAAATTCTGTTAAGTGAAAAGCCTACATATATAAACTTAATTCCGTTTACACCGTTCTGAAAGAATGTATGTCAATGCCAAAAAATAAACATACCTGGCTTCAATCAATTTGCCCCTTATGGACACCACGCCATTGAAGATATGCAGCTTGGTCACTTCAATCACCACTTCCTGTCCAAGCCTTAGCTCGGCCCCTGCCCACGTGTTGCTATCCCCACCATCTCCGCCACCGCAATGACCACCACGTGGCTTATGAATGGCCGCGTTGAACACGTGATGCACCAGACAACCCACGTGGTCGTGACCTAGTTTATTGACCATTCCTGTCAACCGGCTGCCCAAAGTGGGTCGGAACAAAATGGCTTCGGCCTGGCAGTCCAAGTGCAGGAAGGGCTGTTCGTCCATAATGTTGGCGTAGCTCTTCTTGCAGGACACTTTGCCGAAGGCGATCGGAACGCCCTCTAGTCTGAAAATATAAGAAAATAAGTGGCATGTGTATAGAAATTACAATTTAAAGTTAAATTAAATATTGTACCTGTATTAATGATTTGTTTTAAATCAATCTTCTAATTATAAATCTCTTTCTTTCTTCTTTTTTTCCTATAAAATTTTCTTTAAATTTTTAAAGTCACTAAAAGCTTGTGATGAAGATAACTTATACAGAAACATTATTAATACAAAAGGTAGACTTAAATATGACTTATTCTTTATAATATAATGTACATACCTGTCCGAGTAGAGATTGAGCTGGCCATTGAGCACCTCCCTGACGCCCTTGGCCATTTGGCCGATAAACTTGGGATTGAGCGTGATATGTTGTTTGGAGGTCACCGCGTGCACGCACGTGTCATCACGCCGCGTCATCTCCAACGCCTGAGCGTAATCCCCCATTGTGTGGGTGCGTTTCTGGGTCGTTGTCGTGTGTCTTCTACAAGGAAATGAAATAATTTTAAATATGATGTGATAATCTGCGATAATCTAGGCTGTAAATATAGGGGTTGAGATTTAAGTTTGGGAAAAAATAAATAATATTAATTGGAGACACGCGCTATGCATCTTGATACCTTTATCGATTTTATCACATATAAATCTGTGACTAATCCGAGATAATGGTTTATAGGGCGAGCGCGTGCTGAATTAAACGCGTGTGTATACGCGTGCGTATACATGTATTTTCATATACACATTGATATATATAAGATTGAACTTAAAACGAATATGATTAATATTGGCGAAAGTTGCAAAACAATTAAGTTATGTAATCTTTACAATTTTACTGGAAAATGGAAAAAAACTGAGCGATTCGTGAAGGCATACTATTTGTGTGTATGAGCATGTGTATGTAGAGTTCTACGCGTAAGTATACAATGGGAGATCTCGATAAATCGTTGATAACAATTAACGACATGCATACAACTAAAATAATATTATATAAGTGCAATTTTAGGGAGTTTATTGTGTTGGTATAATTAAGGTGTTTTTATTTTTATTTTTGGATGCACAGCCATTGACACCGACGTTCTTATCTCAAGACGCACGTGTACCTCTCACTTATGTGATGACTCACCAGTCATAGCATAAGTGAGAGGCATAAATTGCAGAAGATGATGTTTACACCCCGTTTTATGTATCAAATCTAAATTCCCTATAATAAGCTGAGCGACTGACATCCAATTGAGTCAAAAGCTGATTTCTTCACAATTCCATCAATCATTCGAGCACGAACCATACAATCGTAATATGAAGTCTTCATTTTTTTTTCAAAATGTATAATTGTAAGGGGAGATAAATTGACAGACACGCGCTCTGTATTGAAGGGCGTTTTCCATATCTAGCCCTTTCCCAACCCGTGCACATGACGTAATTATCACACATCCTATCTTACCGAATGGATTTCCCCTTCCCGATGTTCTTCTATAAAAATAAGCTTACTAAAGCCAATACAGATTATTTTAAAACATTGAGCAGATCAACACAAAGTTCGATCCAAAATGTGCACATTATATTATGCAATCTACTTTCTTTCCTTTTATTTCGTGGATGGATATGTCTACAATACATGGAATGGTAAGATATACATTTTTTTCAATACTTTGTATATCTACAACATTTGATAAATCAATTAGTAAATGTCTAGTTAATGTACTAGAAAGGCATCTTTAGTATAATCAATGGGTTAGAAAGACGCCCTGATTTTCTTGTGGTTTATTTGTAAAATCAAAAAGAGTGTTTAGAAATTAAGTGTACCATGGAGGGAAATATCATGGTGTAAAGTTATGAAGTTACACTTTCCGTGCGTTACGGCGAAAAAATCAGTTCTAAGCATCTGGTGGCTTATCATTTAATACCAAAAATCCTCAATCCATTGGTCACGATTTCCAATCAAAATTAGAGCTTACCCCGGTAAAAAATCTGCCTCACATTTCTCAAAATCTTTTTTCTATGATATACAGTGTCATTACCCATATTGCAAAACAGTATAAATGATATATATGCTTAACTGTTTATTGTAACTGAGGTAACATTACCCATACATCCGACGTTTTATAGGTCATTGTGTTATATAATGTATAATTTAAATTGAAATTTCAGGCACGGTACTGCCCGCGGAAAACGTAACTTTCAAGACGATCGACGAGATTTGCCTTGGCGAAGAATACCGAACTGTGACATGGAAATACAGCATTCAAATACGAAACCATATTGCAATACGGGAGGCAAATGCCGTGCTGTATCTCCATTTACGACCAACTGTCAAGCCCATTCGACCAATAGTGCCCCATTACGATTGTGAAAATCATAACAAAACTGATCCGTCTACTTGTTTTCACGTCAACGCCCAGGAAAGATCATATCCTGATTCAGACCCCCCTATTACTGTAAATCTGAATGATCCTACTTGTCATGTTGATCCAAATAGTCTGACTAGAACTTGTGAGGGCATCATAGACTGGGCCTCACCCAGAGATACTCAATGGCATGCCACTATCGGTTACGAGTGTGCTAATACAACATACCCGCCTCTTGATATATCGTATGAAATCTCGGTGATAGAGCATGAGAGCATCACCTGCTGGGAAGAACACAATATCGTGAACGAGTTCGAATGCGATGTAAAATCAGAACTGCAATCAATTGCGTCCGAGTATTATAACTCTTTTAGTCTTTATAATACATTTGGTTTCACCCCAAATCAAGTTTGTTCAATTTTGGAGTTCACTAATGTTGTGCAATATCTCGGCACAAAATGTCATCAATTGCTTTCTGAAGCGCTGTTCAGAATAATTCTACCGGAGTGCAAGAATGGAAAACCCATTTATATTTGTCGAGAAATGTGCGAGGAAATTCAAGAGGCCTGCAAAAATGAGCCCGAACTTAGTTCCTATTTAAATGCTTGCCACATATTTCCTCCAAAAGGTGATGGCGGATGCGTTTATAAAAAAGCTCAATGCCACGACTCCCCTGACGTTCCCTACAATGTGTACGTAAATATTACATCACATGACGTCGGAGCAAACGCAACTTTCCACTGTGACAGTAAATACACTTTGGCAAGTGAGGTGACTGGTGTTTGCCAGTACACGGGCGACTGGCTTCTATCCGAGACACCTGAATGTGTGAAAATTCCAGAGCCCGAGCAAATAACAAAAGAAGACGGAATCATCATAATGATAGCTGCGATTCTCGGAGGTTTGCTTGCGTCCGTTATAATTGGGATTATTATAGGAAAAAAGTTCAAGTATGATATTATCATCCTTCTCTTCAAATACTGTCGTTGGATGCTATGCTGTAAACGATTTATTGGCAAGTACGAATCGAAAACATACCATGCCTTTCTCGCACATCACGAAGATGACCGAGCATTCGTATGCTCGCACCTACATCAGCCACTGGAATCGCAAGGATATTCTATCTTCCTCGATGACCTTTACGTCCCAGGCCAGTCACCCATCCGCTATATCCCAGAGGCCATCGCCAGAAGTCACAGTGTAATCGTAATGTTGAACCAGAGCTTCCTTAACGACAGTTTTTGCCAGTTTATATTAGATCAAGCATTTTATCAGAAACTTGATGACGAGACTTTTAAGTTGATATTGTTGCATACTGAAGATTTCGCTAAACTCAAAAAAATACCAAAGTTCCTAAAAACGTTAATTCGTGCAGGATGTATCGTTATCAAAATACCAGACTCTTTAGTGGTCGATAAAGTAAAATACGAATTGCAGAATCTTGAAATACTGTCGACTTATGTAATTTCAGTACCCAGCGGCGAAAACTTTGGCTCTGTGAACCATAATGGATCAGATGGTATAGTTTAACTTGTTGAAATTGAGCAATGACATTTTATATGAACTGCTTGTTACGTTTATTCAAAGGAACATTTTCAGATATCATATTTGTAAAGTTACATATAGTTGGAGAATAGTTAATGTTTCAAATAAACTCAGTGTAGTTCTATTTCATATGAAAATATAGTACATTAATGACAGTATCGATTGTGTTTGTCGAAGTATGCATATTCATGTATGTTCATATCTCGTTTAAGAGTGTCGCGCATGAGGGCAATAATGATTTTCATTATATATCTTCGATTTAAGTCATTGTGAAAGAGAGTAGTATATTTTAAATTATTTTTATGGCAATTATCTGTTAATAAGTTGAATGAGTTTAGGGTTTGAGTTGAAGTTGTAGCCCATAACAACTTATGTCACCGGAAATCGTTTCACCACCGGAAGGTAACCCATCAAAAACATATGAAGACACCAGTAAATTTCCCTTACCAGGTCTCTTAGACCTTTTTTTTTTCAAAATATCTCGTCCTGTACAAGACTTCAAAGATTGAACTATGAGAGACGGCGAACATCTCAATCAAGGTGTTTGATGTGCACAACCTATTGGGTTGCGGTGTAAATACAATTAACCATTATCGTATCACACGGTGTGAGTATTAGTAAATCTTTTGAAGAAATTAAATTGAACTGATATCAAACAAGGAAGTATTTGTGAAACACGAACAGGCCCCAACCGCCCCCAAACTCAAAGGGGTATGGGTTTTTGTAGATTTAAAAAATATATTTCCTATGAAAACCGCTATTTTTGGCCAATTTGACAACTTCCGGTCGGGTGTTTTTTGACCGAAATGGTCAAAAAGCACATCTACGGACTAAGAACTTTCATTTGAGCCTATAACCAAGTCTCA
>LQRL01170681.1:0-11287 GCA_001703475.1 Hydroides elegans | reverse complement strand
TTTACTACACTTGCCATTTGTTACCCAATGATTGCTTTGAAATTATATAAGCAAAGAAAAATGATTGTCGCTCAAAGATCACATAGTAAACGAGACGAGGGGCAAATGAACAATATATCTGGGACTGTTAATGTAGCCGCAACTGAAACTACAAAGCCAACAGAAAACACGGACACAAATAGAACTGGTTCAAAAAGTGCTATTCATATCAAAACAATGAAAATGTTCGGCGCAATAACGCTTATTTTCTTAGCATCATGCATTCCAAATATACTAATATCTTCAGGATTAGTAACCCACTATCATGTTGTTTATATAGCATTTATCAATCATAATACAAACTTCTTCATTTTTGTATATTTTAATGCTGATTTTCGAAGAGATTTCTTTGAACTTGCGAAAAGAATTCGACAGGGTTTCAGTACAAATCAAGTTCAATAAAGTGTTAGCTAAGAAAATCTATGCTCTAAAATAGCTCAAATATCAACTTGAGTATGGTTTTAACATAATATAGGCCTATGTATTATTATAGGTTTAAAAAAAATATCTTCGTGTTTTACCACGACAACTGCATTGACAACTATAAAAACGTGATTTTAAATTGACAAAAACTAACTTGTGTATGGGATTAAGATGATTAATGTATTATTATAGGTTAAGATATTGTCGTCCTTCATGTTTTAACATATTGCATTGACTCCATTAAAAATGTGATTTTTTAAATAAACTAAAACTATTTATGAATAAAAGTTGATCTGTTCCGCCAACTTTGAAAATATACTGTTTGCTATGAACACTGGATTGGATATATCATATAAGTTTACTATGTTTATATTGTATCATTATTAAAGCGTTTTTCAAGTAGTGAGATGCATTCTGCATATATTAATAATAAATCCATGTGAAATATTCTATCTAAATTGAAAGGTTTTGTTTAATAATGACAGTTTCACACACAGGAACGTCTTGAAAAAAGTGTTTATACAATAACACATCAGGGAACTGCCTCATAAAACATCTGGATGTAATTCGAATGATTACCAGTTTCAGTTGTTGTTAAAAATGTTTTTGTTAAAATATAATGACGTAGATATGTCTTTATGGTTAGCTTGCTTTGCTTGTGTTGAAATCTAATAAGTTGCCCCAGTTTGGCAAATACAATCATATTTTTTTTAGTTTTATAAAATACTATTATGATTTTGAAGAAAATGTATGTAGTGATAATTGTACACCAATGACCACATTCGAAATCAAATCAAATTTATCTAAAGAAATACGCCATCGTTTATTTGAAATCAGAGATTATTTCATGATTTATGATTAGCAGTTTTAGATGTTGTTATACATGTATGTGTTTTTACTGATATTAAATGACTTAAATATTTCTTTATGGTTAGAATTAAGTTTGGCAACTAAAATCATAGTTGATTTCATTTCATAAAATACTGGTATGATTTTAAAGAATATTTGTGTAGTGATAATTATTGTACACCGTTGACCAGATTTGAAATCAAATTAAATCAAATATATTTAATGAATTTATCTATAATTCATTTGAAATCAGAGATTATTTCATGGTTTCATAATAATTTATGATGAGCAGCTTTAATTATTGTAATATATGTTTATGTTGATATAAAGTGACTTATATATTTCTTTATGGTTGGAATTATTTGCTTGTGTTGAAATCTAATGAATGGTCCCAAATAAAATCATATTTGTTTTTATCTTATAAAATACTATTATCATTTTGAAGAAAATCTAATGAGTTGTCACAGTTTGGGAAATAAAATTACAATTGGTTTTATTTCATAAAATCAAATCAAATTTATCTAATGAAAATAACTATCTATAATTCATTCGGAGTCAAGAGAGTGTTTCCCATCAACCGCTTTCGTTGTGAAATCAAACGAAAATATATCAATGTAAAGATCGACTGTGATATAGATTTAACTTTATAGGTCGACTAGATAGAAAATGGCATAGTAAATTTGCTTTATTTAAAAAATCACAATAATTGAAAAAAAGACATGTCAAGTCATTGTCAATTTATTCATACCATTAATGATTCCATAAACAGGAATATACACAATTATTCCCATAAATAAATAAGCAATGTATTCATACTCCCTTTCAAATGTAATTGACAAGGAATTTCATAACATGGCATTAAATAGTTTTTTTTGTTGTAAGGATGGGATTTAACAATATGTATTTAAATAGATTTCTACATCTACATTTCAACATGATGCGATACATATTCAATGATCACTTGAAGACATAAAGACATAAGAAAAAACGACCAACGAAAATTAACATAAAGGAGGACCTGCCTCATTTTCAGTATCTATGTTTCAATAATCTATTTATACAATGACAACTGTACATGTATGAATTCTATCTGAATTGGTAAATACTAAATTCAATTGAATGTATAATAGTTCACTATATAGCATTGCTATACGAACAAATTTCAATACCTATAAGAAAATAGTCAGTATCCATAGTGTGTGAAATATTGCCCTAATTATGTTCATTATAGCTTAGAATCTTGATGCACGAAATCTGTCAGTTGTAAGAACTGAACATAGACTATCTTTGATAAACTTAGGTCTTGTTCACACTAGACGCGACACGCGGCAATTTACCTATATGTTCTTTATTGGCTCTGCCGCATGTACTATAAAGGACATATAAGTATATCGCCGCGTGTCGCGTCTAGTGTGAACAAGCCCTTAGACTTTATGTCATAGAAACTCAAAACATGCATCAGTAGACTATTCATTAAGAATTACGTTCAGTTACACAAAACTAAGTGAGAACTTAAATAAAGAAGTCTACATGTAGTTTTTACTGGAGACTCTACTTCGAAATCTGGCAAGAACTTCCTTATTGACTAGCTATTTTTCACGGTAAAATAATATAATAGAATTCATAATATCACAAAGACTCACATCTCACATAACATTGTTAAAATATGTGTATGAACATAGCAAGATCTAACATAATTATTGTACAACTATATTACGATAGAGTCTATTCATTTTAACAATGGTACGATTACTTGGCTTTTATAATGAGCACATAACATGCTCCAAATCCCCAAAAAAAAACATACATTTATATGGATATTAATTTATATGGATATTAATTTATATGGATATTCATTTATATGGATATTCATTTATATGGATATTCATTTATAAGGATATTCATTCAACACTCAATACCATAAGGACTAAAATTATATGAACAATGATTTTTTTTAATCAGGTTTGTCCCTTATTGTGATTTCTAACTATTTTTTTTCTAAACCCTTTTGACGCTTAGCATAGTATTTATTTCCGGTTTCGACACATTTCAATTTCCATCACGTGACTAAATGACCATATGACCATCGGAAACAGATATAGTACATATAATATATTCCATATCCCTTTACTAGCATATATGTTAATTAAAAAGGAATTCGTGGTGTTTCTAACCATGGACCAAACAGTATTATGACAAAAATAATATATAATTACGATTTTTCCAATCCAGTTTGCCGTTCATTGCTTTTTCGAGTTTCCAAACCCTTTTTATCGCTCAACATGCTGTTCATTTCCGGTTGCGATACACCACGTGACTTGGTCATGTGACCGGATGTTGATGAAGGACTCGGCGGTGGACTTGCGCAGTCGGACGAACCGCCCAATTGGAACATGGCGCCGTGCATTTCACAGCTTTCGAAGCTTTGTTTGGTGAAATGATGACGCGATGGTTTTGGTGTGCCTGTTAGTTCGCCGTTGATGAATTTCTCGAGTTTTTCAACGCAGGCGTCTTGGTAATCGTGGATCCATCTTATATAAATACAAATAATATATAATTACGTAAATCACTGCATTTTTATATGATTATGTACAAACAAAAAAAGAACTATAATACTCTACATAACGAATGCAATTTACTTCTTGAATGGAAGACTTTGTTACCTAAGACATTAGTTGAAAAATATATTTTTAAACATGATCTATTTGGTAGCTGCATATTGATTGGGACGTCTGTGAAAAAAAAAGAGTTAGACGCAAACATCGTCTATTCGTGATATATGATTTTATTGAAGTGTCTATCTCTAGAACAACTAATTCAATTCATAAATTATATAAATTGTCAAGAAAATAAAGAACAAAACTAATTTAAATATTCATCTTATAGCCTACACACCATGTTAATATCTTAATACATATCAATAGTCATGAGACTCATTTCAATCACCTGATGCCATTGAAATAACAGACAGCTCGCATATCTTCAGGCAGGCTCTCGGGTTTGGGCCACTCGAAATTGTGATCGGTGACTGGAATAATGTTACAGCCTCCTTCCAGAGCCGCCACGATTTCCTGCAATAGAGTCAGATAAGTGTTTCATACAGATAAATCCGATTATAAGTTAACTTCGTGTTTGCGCGCTCAATATATGATTTGAGCGTGGACAAATTCTGATATTTGCGTGCAGAGTTAAAGCGTGTTTGCGTGTTTGCGGTTTTGCGTGTTTGCGGGTTTGCGTGTTTGCGTGTGTTATAGTTTTTGTCGTTATGTCTAGATTTAGTCTGGTTCGTTATGAATATGTTTATGAATATATCAACTGACTTTATTGTATCAAACTGTATTGAATATCAATCACTATCATATGTTACGTTCATATATCTTGTCAATCGATATATTTGGAATCACTGTGGTTATTTGAGCTCGGGTTATAAATAACATTGCTAGACTCGGGTGGAGGGGGGGGTGGTCTTGGCGTGAGATCATTCCTGTATATTGACAACCCCTCATATGGTTCGCCCCTGTATCGTTTCTATCGGTCTATTAAGAACCATTGAGCTTATAGGCTATACTTATGATCGAATAAGCATTGTATACTTAATTGCCCAGTTAAATAGCTTGGAACCATTTATTTGTCTTTCAACATTTATAATCTTTAACAAATGTATTTTTAGATACTTGTATAAACAATTCATATGTCATGACCATTAGAACATAAATATATGTTTATAACTGTAGAATATTTTTTAGCCTGAAACAATTGATAAAAAATCATATAAGGGATGTTTTCATTTATTTTGATAATAGGTGATATGGAATGCCCGTGAATCTTCAAGATTCTCAGGATTTCTGCATTTGAACAGTCATCATCTTTCAAAAAAATCACAGCTTGACGAAGTTCAAGTGATAATCGAGGCATTGTGATTGAATGATGATGAATATTGATACCACTCCTTTTATACTCCTTCTGCGTGTTTGTGGGTTTGCGTGTTTGCGGTGTTACGTGTTTGCGTTGCATTGAATTTTTGCGTGGAGAAAAGTTCGTGTTTGCGTGCTGAAATTTGCGTGTTTGCGTGCAGCTGTCAACTTATAAACATATTTTACTGTACATAGTCCTGTATGGTTTCCCACTGAAAATGGGTCCCGTGGGAAATGCTTGTTAAATCTTATTATTTTATATTTTCTGAAAGGTATATGTGTGTAGATTATTTTTACATATGTTGCCAATTTTTATTTTGACATTTAGTTGATAAATATTACGATGGCCGAAAGGTAGTATTTACCTGTTGGAAGCTCTACATTATTTGTTATATCATCATTTTGACGCATGTTATTATAAGTAGCATTACTCAATTAATGATGAATATATTTCTCGGTATCAAGCTGATCTAGTAAAATAATAATTACGAACTGAATTACGCGTTACGATGGCCGATAAGTAAACTATTTGATCCAATGAGTCTCATATAGATTACTTGTCATATATTGTCTCTATACTTTTATGTGAGCACATATGAGTAGCAAATTATCAAAAGTATTATAGATAATTCCTATTCAATGATTAGTGAGATGATTTTACGATGGCCGATAAGTATTTGTATATTAACTTGGTGAACTTTTGTGGTTAACTTTTCACATATACTTGAACAATATTTAATGAAATATTAGCGTGATTAGACTAAACAAATTCTTTTTCCTAGCTGGGTCAATAGAAACGAAATGAAATGACGATGGCCGAAAAGAACTCTTCATATCTAATGAATTTAAGATACCTGGGTTTTTATCCAATTTATACACAAGAATTGTATCTCATGATTCACCCAAAGACCGATAGCTTTCTACGAAAGACGGGGTTGACCGGTGGGGCATGCCCGTTCCTGCTCTTTGCTTGTGACATTCAGCTTATATTTAGCCTCGGTGTCCACATTTCGAAATACTTTTTGTTTGCAAATTCCCTCAAACATTCATGCCCAATCACTCTATATAAAGACTTGGTAAAAATATTAAGGGATTATGGCGATAGTAGATCCATGTTTTGACACTCTTATGTATTTATTCAGAGTTTCCTTGTGTTCGTTCTACGGCGTCCTGTTCTTAGCAAATCCCTGTAATTATTCGTAAATCTGTTTTCGTGAAATCCGATTAATTTAGATTTAGCTCAAGCTTTTCTAAAAGCTTTGCGCGGTTGAACCTGTTAGATAGTATTATTATAGTGTTTAAAGAATTGTATAAATCTTGATTTTCTTGATATCTTTCGCCTATGAGATTAAATGATGTTTTGTGTGTGTTTAACCTTTCCTTCCCTTATTTATCTCAGATTTTTGCCTATTTCACGATCGATTGCTGCGCCGTTTCCATATAGGGTTATCTTAAACAATATTTTGTTTCCGTAAAAAATAAGACGTCTGAGGGTCTGAAATCAGTATACTTAACGTCCCGTGTCATAAATCTCGTAACATAGTTCGTTGACTGTGTCAATGGAGTTAAAGGCTTAACTGACTTTCTTCTTTTGAATTATCGTACCTCCTGTGCTCAATTTGTTAAGCATATCCTGATGAATATTCGAATATTTTAAGAGTACTTCATAAGACACTTTCAGTCAAAATTGCATTGTCTCCAGAATCAATGGATAACAGCTGGTCATCTTTTGTGATACAACAGTTATCTGATCTGTTTCATTCTTTTATTTATTAATATTTTACAATGTAATCTGTTGGCCATAGCATAACATGTGAGGTCTGTATTTTTGAATGAATAAGGAAAATGGTTTATTTCCATTTAGAACATCGATGTAAAGATAAAATAAACAATTAACATCACTGAACGTGTTGATATAGACTCGTCGAACAATTCCCACCAAACCACCGGTTAGAGTCATACCGATATCATACATGATAACCAACAGAACAAGCCTCTCGGTCACTCAATACCTGAATACGACACGAACAAGACCATCGATATGGTGTTGCCCGGGCTACCTCCTTCTACGTCTCATGTCCCAATAATAAATTAATAAGACTACATTGTTGTACTCTAACCGCATGTCGCTATGTAGACCCATTGGTGTACAAGACCGTGTGTCATGCCTACAGAGCCCACCGGCAAAATCAACGCCACAAACAAGACAGTCAATGCTAGAACCTTTCTCTAATGCCAGTCTTTCCTGGTCGTCACCCAGACCCTTCCCAGGAATCCTCTAGTCTGATCCTAGAAGCCAGCCAGACTTTTCCGACTTACTCTGCCTGCTTGATTGATAACCGTAAATCATTTATCATATCCGGCCATCATAATTATAATTGCATTTAATGATATGATAGCACCTGATTGTATAAAACATATGTTTTAGCTACGATACATTTACAAAGTAGTTTCATTTGCATTCTCCCATTGCAAATGTAACATAAAATCTTTTTTTACAATCAAAAATCACTTATCGGCCTCCGTTATTCGTTTCTATAGATAATTTAATCTTAGATTATGTCTGTTGGAACACACACAAAAGTAATCAAATTAAATAAGGGAATATTGATTGGATTTTTATAGTTCATATTCTTCTGCTTTGACAAAGAAATTGTCAATATCGGCCATCGTGATTGCAATCAAACCCTATCATCCAACACAAAGTGTTTAATATATACTTCTGAGCAAAAATAGATTCAGATTGTATTTTTTTGGCATTGTCCAATGATATTATTAATCTAGATGCAATGTTATCTCTTTTTTCAATAGAAATTGACTTATCGGCCTTCGTATTATGTTTGTTTTGCATAATTTGTTATCTATATTTTTTTAAGAATCATGTAATTTCTATTGGAAACTACAAAAATAAGATTTAGCACCAATAGGATAGTTTGGACAGCACTTTTTATTTCATACTTCTTATTCTTTCATAATGGAAATGCCCATATCGGCCATCGTAATTTACACCTCTCATTTTAAAAAATAAAAATTGGCAACATGTTTATTTCAAAAGAGCACCTCAAAACCTTTCCAAAAATGTATGATGCCAAGATTTAACAGGAATTTCCCACGGAATGGTAAACCACACCGGACTAATATGTAGTTGGTGCCTTCATTGCGTTACATTATACCAATGGATTACACAATTCAAACTGTTTCAGTAAATTGTTCTTAATATTAATTTAATATTCAGAGGTATGTATATCTACTGTAGATATGTTTCTTTAATAAGCATCGGCATGTTATTCAATAGTCAAGATCTATGTATTCTCACAGAGCATACTAATTACGCTCATTTCAGGTTTAAAAAATATATACATGTACACCTATGTATATGTACTCATCGCACGAGCCCGAAGGGCGAGTGCGATTAATACATGTGCCCTCTTGATTTTTATTTCAGACCAATCACTCGTGTAGTTTTCTCTAAATATTTTTTTATAATCACAAAAATTACATGTATACTATATATCTTTTTGAACTCACAAAAATTACATGTAATTCCATACATTGCATGATAATTTCCCCGTACATATCTTAATTAGACAACATGGAAAATTTATGATAATTATTCAATAAATAGAAACCATATTTTGAGAACATTTTCATGAAATAAAAATAAAACCAACACTCGTGAGTGGTCTGGAAATAAAAACTACACTCGGAAATAAAAGCTACACTCGGACCCATGTACTCATGTACGTGTGTCCTCGTGAAGTTTCCAGACTACCAACTTGAGTAGTTTTCTCTATAGATTATGACCTGAAGCAAATATGTTGTCATTGCTTATTTTATTTCATATTAAAATGCGCTCATCTACAACTACATACATGAATCATATTACAGTGTTTCTCAATTGAAAAGTAGTTCACTACCTACTTACCCTGTGTACCCAGTCTTTATTATTGTCATCATTGATGCATCGGTCTAAACATCCGGGCGATAAAACCAGAATGAAATTTCGCGCATTGCGAACATTGTTGAGCAGATTGTCATCGAATTTGCCGGCTTTCAATTTTTCAATGTCGAGAAACACGGTGAGACCTCGGATTTGTAGATGGACTTTGAGTAAGCTGTTAATAAAATAAAATAAAATGCGAAATATAAAGTATAATCAAGTTGAATTTACATGTTGAAAATATAAACGGCCTGATCTGCAGATGGACAGAGTGGCATGGTCGAATGCATTTGAGAGATATTCGCTGCAGTTCTATCGAAATGAGCAATAAGCGGAAACATAGCACTGGAAATGAGTATCAAGTAATGTAGAATTACGCCCCGTGCTTTGGTATATTAGGTAAGAAGCTAATTTGTACATAATAGCTATCTGTCCTTACCCATTGCATTTAAACTGGCAACATCCCCTACTACCCGTTGGAACGTACGTTAATGTTCACATGATTACACTGATTTGCATTCACCACTTCTTACCTGGCGAGTTGGGAGCCATTGGCGCGCCTGTAGCTGATGAAACAGTCGACGGGTTTGTCTAGGCCGTCCACGCCATCGCCGATGTAAAGAGGGTTCAGCGCACATGGGACTCCTGAGTACACAGAAATTCACACATACAAATGTATTTAATATATACAGTGGCGCGCAGGCTTAACTTCTCGATTTAACTAACGTTAAGCGTTTAGCGTTTAACGTTTAAGGGTTTGCAAGATCAGAATATAGCGTTTAACGTTTAGCGTTTACCGTTTAGCGTTTAACGTTTAGCGTTTAGCGTTTGATAAAAGGGCATATAAGAAATTAAGATAAGCACTCATAATGATGTCTTTTATATACGCTTCACACATGTGGGTGGCTATCATGGTTTAGCGTTTAACGTTTAGCGTTTAGCGTGTAACGTTTAGCGTTTAAGGATTTAGCGTTTAGCGTTCGTGCTTTTAACGTTGAGCGTTTAGCGTTTGCCTCGAGAAGTTGGGAGTGCGCGCCACTGTATACGAAAATAAAGATAATAAAATGTCATATGCTTGGACAAATTTTAAATTGGATGCAGGCAAACTTTGCTGCCACGGCGAATATATTTCCATATTTTGCAAATTACTCTGATGCTTTAGTATAATAATAACCAATTAAACAATTTAAATAACATTGATTGTTAATGGTGTACAGGGATAAGAATATTTCAAAATTATTACAATACAAAGTTTTAAATTTGAAAATGAATTTCACAGTGATATCATAATTCAAACCCATCTTTTCCCATCAAAAGGTTTCATCATAAAATGCTATAGACAATTATTTCCTTACGTTTTGCGGCCTCCAATATCTTCATCCTATGTATGCCATTCGTAATGCCACAATCATTCAACAGTTGCGAATCATTGAGCCACCTAATAACCCGCTTATCGGCGCCATTTTGAATCATTTGGTAGGCGTACTGAGTGAACTCCGGACCCATATTTCGTAGCCAATCGTCGAACTTCGTGGGGTCACATGACTGGTAATCGGCGCCCTTTTTGAGGGAGTTGAGTTCACGGAGAAAACTAAACGAAATAAGTAATGATGATTTTTTTGTTGGAGAACAACTTAGAATGTTTGGTGTTTTCTTCCAAGATAGCTAAATGGCATAATACTTCCATAGATTTTGCTTGGGAACTATCTATGTTTTGTGGTATCCGGTCAAAAAGTCCCCGGACATAAGTCCCCGGACATAAAGTCACGATTCTGGCAACATAGGACATGAAGTCCCTAGTCAAAATGTTTATAAAAATTTTGACTCCTCAATATTATTTGATATAACGATAAACTATCAATTAAGACGTAATGATTTTAATCATGCATTGAACACAAATTGAAATAAACGTTTATAAATTATATTTTTACTCGGGGACATTATGTCCTATGTTGCCAATATAGTGCTTTTATGTCCGGGGACTTTATGTCGGGGACTTTTTGACCGGGATTCATGTTTTGTATATACAGTTAAAACCACTTCCAATTTGACTATCGTAAGCAAAATTATTCGTATTCGTTTATTCGTTTATTCGTATTCGTTTATTCGTTTATTCGTTTCT
>LQRL01170606.1:3722-19897 GCA_001703475.1 Hydroides elegans | reverse complement strand
CCCTATCTCAAGCGGGACAGACGGACGGACGGACGGACAGACGGACGGACAGACGGACAAGCTCAACCCTATATCCCCTCGTTTTCACGGGGGATAATTATTAGAATTCTATTTTTCCAACGATATCTCTCTAAATAAGTGCTGAAAATATAACCTTGTACTGAAACAACATACCTTAAACATCTTTTCGATGTCATCGAAGCGTCCCTTGAGCAGGTCGCCCCATGACGTGAGATTACAGTAGGTGAGGACGCCACCAGGGCGCAGCAGGCGCTTGGCGTGCTCGCCGATGAAGCGAAACTGGTGCGTGTGCCAGTCCTCCTCGCTCAGCGGGTATGTGTCGTATAGGATACCTGTAATCAACGGTATTTTTACGATGAATATCATATGCATGTTAATGTTACAAGACTTGATTGCAAGAGGACATTCTTTTTTACCATGATGAAGGCCTACAGTATTGATGTGTGAATTGATGTGAGAACTTAATTTTTCTTCCAAGTGGAAAAATTGTGACAAAATAGCTTACTCGTTAAAAACGGTCCTCAAATATCGACGTAATAAAAACCATTGACAATTGTGTTTTCATGAAGCACATGTCTTTTGAAGACTTTGACATCGAATAGTTTATTGTCAAGTTTAACACTATTTCTTTTAATAACAAACATTTTACTTAATGATGTTTTGCGAAGCAATATTATAACAAGAAACTAACCGTCAAATGAAGCATCTGGAAGTGTAGGCACTACTTCTTCCCACATGCCTTTCAAAGGAGTGACCTAAAATACATACATTGATATTGATTAATTTGCAGCCATATATTATCTCAAAAGAAATTAACTTAAACATGATTCAAGCAATATACACGAAAATCAAATCGAGTTTCAAAAAAAAATATCAAAATCTGTATGCTATTAAAATAAAGAAGCAAACCAAACATTATTGCGGTGGTGTATGAATGTATCAACGACGTTACACCGTATCTCATCAAGATCAAGATCAAAATAGTTATTTGTATATAAATCATAGATAGATAGCCCAATAACCGAAAATAGATACTTTGTGTGGTTGCTTTTTGGCCCACTCCTGTAGTCTAGCGAAGACACCATCATTGCATTCAATGATCACGTGTTCTTGAATGTCATACTCCTCGATTTTCGTCGCTGCGATGGCCATACCGAATCCGATTTCAAGTACGCGACCACCTAAGAGCACAACATGGCACGATGTCATTGTTACACAAAATATCTCAAAACTATTAGGTATATCATCATTATTATAAAATTGTTATCCTCGATCGGATATTTTTTATAAAAATCATGTGCCGTAAATTTATCTCTGACATGATATTTCTGCAGAAGCTTACCTTTTGATGCAGCGATGGTGGCTAGCTTATGCATGTAAGGAGTCTCCCAACGCTCCATGACCGGCTTGCCCATGATGGCGAGATGGTCATCTGAATTGTCATAGTCAGCACTGGCATCTTTCCAATTGATCTTACAGTCTTCTCCCTTTGCAAAGATGGTCTCTTCCGTGGCCATTGTAAACCTTAAACAAAAACAACCCCGCATTGTTCTTATTGTTTTTTTTTTTTCGCCTGTCAATTTTTAAAAAGAATGATAAATGTGTAGAGTTAAGCATAAGATTAATTGAGGGACAGATATACGCAGCTGTCTGTATGTATTACAAGCTAGGTGCTTTCAAAACATTACCCCTAATTTCAATTTTTTAAAACAAGTATAGTCCCGTATTGATATAGGTGTAATCATCAATCTGTGTAAACCGCGTATGTCAACATTGCCTGAATTTTTCAGTCAATATAATACATTGTCAACATTCGCAATTTCGATTGTTTTGACGTAAAATGCATAATGCATTGCAGGACAGTAATGTAGATACGAGTAAGCATGTGATTTGCGACTAGTATACATTTTAGCGATTCCAGAAGAATTCACGTTTTGGCCCTTACATTCTGACTATATGTAAAACGATCATTTTTCAAACTCCAAAAATCAATATTTATATTCCATTTAATAAACTTAAGATGACTTTTACTGTTAGTTCATATTCTTATGACATACTTTGGTCCATATTTGAATTTCAAGTCAAAAATAGAAAGAAATTTTTGACATTTAAATTTTATCATTTTTGAGAAATTACAAAATCTATTTTCTAGTTTTAAAAATATAGCATTTTAGGGATATTTTAAAACCAAAATTTGAATTGAGTTTGGTTTCTAACAACTCATTAAATAACATTACACAAACATGCAAATTCAATACAGTAGATTCTCGTTAATTCGAACTCGTTGGGACCACAAAAATTAGTTCGAATTAACCGTGGGTTCGAATTATCAGTATTTTGCCTTTCGTTCAGGTTTATCAAGTTGGAAGTCACTTTTTAGTTTCAATATCCATTCTATATATAAATAGGGTTTTCAAATATATTGATACTGTCCCTTAGAATTCATTATCATTCTTTATAAGGCTATAAAATTACTTGTTTTAGAAATAATCGTTTTAGTTTAACAACAAATCAACTCAAATGCATAAATCGTGATTTAAAATTTCAAATGGAACCATTCCATTCAAATTATGTAAGTTATTGTTCATCTAATGAATTGCAATTATTGTCACTATAGTCAAATGTTGCCTTTGGTTTGTTAACCTAGAACATTTGCTCTGGACCATAACTACTAAGTTATAGAGATGAAAGCAACGCAAGTACACAATAGGGAGGGGTATCATGGTTAATGCTACCTTTGGTCTTTTAACATATGTCCTTTTGCTCAAAACAACTACCCCTCCACGCATGGGTTCAAAGCAACGCTTGTGAGATATAAAGTATCATCCTGATGTGGCAACAAAGACTAATCCTTAATCCGTGGTTACTTTGAGGTTGACTAAAATGCACTTCTTTGAGCTCAAAAAAGCAATGTCAATAAAAAAAATTGTCTTACAAATAGGGATTTTCAAGCTAAAAGTTGGTTCGAATTATCCGTGTATTCGTTAATTCGAACTTTTACATTGGGTTAAATGGGAGAATTTGGCGGGACCGAAGGAATCAGTTCGACTTAACCGATAGTTCGAATTAGCAGTGTTCGAATTAACGAGAATCTACTGTATTTCATTTAATGTTAATAATATTTTTCTAAAAATGCATTTGTTGAAATATCAGCTGGTAAATTTTGCACACTTCAATGTAATATTTCTGAAAAATAAACGGGTGGGCAAACTTGGGCATAGGTAGAGATTGTGCGCGCGGTAATAGGCTACATCCCCATATAATTAGTTTATCCACATACCCTAGCTAGCGATTACAGAAGAATTCACTTTTTGGCCATTACATTCTGACTACATGTATATGTAAATTGAAGTATTTTCAAACATCATAAATATATATAAATCCTAATATAAATATGCTTATAAACAGCTCTACTAATGATTGATATTCAAATATTATACTGGAGACCATTTTTAAGTTCAAAATCGAAAAATGAAAATAAGTTCTAGACGATTTAATTTAGCCATTTTTCATAAATTACGAAATCCGTTTCTGAACCTAAAAAATATTTGATCTTGGCGATATATTAAAACACAAAATTAAAATTAACTTTGAATTCAAATACTTAAATTGAGAACATGAGATAATAAATAAATATGTCATACATCATATCATATCAAGAAAACATATTTCAAATATAGTTTTGTGTTGAAATCAGCTCGTAAAGTTTCCACACTTTAATGCTATATTTCTATAAAACGAAGCGGTGCCCAATGTTGGGCATATGCAGAAAAGATGTATTAGATTATGACCTTCAACCCAATATAATTTGTTTATTCGCACACCCATGCGCAACCGTGCGCAAAACATTTTTCTTTGAAAAATGGTTGATTTGTTTACGTTTTTCTGGGCGATAATCAGTGATTCGTGGCTTGTCCATGTTGACGCCATTTTGCATTTATTGTGATATTTTCATTTGATTCAATCCTATATAATTGCAAGTTACAGTATCGGTTGACCTGTTCAGTATATTTTATTAATATTATATAGTCACATTTATTTATTTTATGAATAGCTGAAAAAATTAATTATAGTGATTTTCATATGCAATTTGTCTCCTGTCAGAAACATTTTATACATTTTCCAGATTCAAATGCTCAGAACTTCCTTAATATTTGACTCAGAACAAAAATACAGCCAGTTTTGTTCTAGTTATGAAAAGGACTTTCTATCGGTACCAAATAATGTGTGATTGTATAACATATAAGAAATGGTCTGGAATCGCTACCCTAGCACAATCAAGCACAACGTAAAATACTAAAAAATACAGCCGGTTTGTTAACAGTTCTGTGGGCGATAATCGAAGATTTGTGGCAAGTCAATGTTAACGATATTTTACAATTGGTGTGAATTCTTTGTAAATTATATATATAAAATGTTTCAAGTAACAAATTAAAGTGTAGTATTTTTTTCTTCAATCATATTTCACATATTGACATTTATTTGTGTTTTAAATGACGAGAAAAGCGAAATATATACTTTCTCATATGGAATTTGTCTTGTGTCAGAAAGATTTTATCGGGTTCCAAGTTTCAAATACCAATATCTTCATTAATACTTGTCACAAAACATTTAAACAAAAAAAAAGTTTTGTTCTAGTTAAAAGTTGCTCTTTTCAAAGAGCCCAAATATGGTATGATTGTATTGTATTTCACCATTTTTTTTCAATTTTTATAGTGCAGTTATTGTATTTTTTGTATTGTATTGCATTTCACCATTTTTTTCTCTTTTTTTTTTTTTCAATTTTTAGGGCCCGTTTTTTTCTGGCTCAAATAATGTATAAATACATTCTTTGAAAAAATATACGTTTTATTCTGGATTATTTTTTTCTGCAGAATGTATTTAAGAGTATTTGACTTTCAGTTCAAATACACCGGATGTTTACAAAAATTATAATCTTTACAAGCTTGTAAAACAAAATTTGTTGATATTCTCGAGATGAATTTTGGAAGTTGATTATATGTTTTTATTGAAAGTATGTCGATAATTAACAACATTTGTGTGTAAAACTGATCTTTGTGATTTTCTTTTTTAGAGATTATTTTCTAAAGAAATTTATAATGCGTTTTATTCTGGATTATTATTTAGAAATAATTAATGTATTCTAAATTTTTTCAGACATCAGAAAAAAACGTGCCCTTATAGTGCAGTTATTGTATGTTACTGTATGTGCGAAAGTTCTTCATGACTAAAAAAGAAAGCTTCTGAATGTCTGAGAGCGTGTAAACCTTAACAATATCCATATTTTCCATGTTAAAAGGTTAGTGTAATTTGAGATATTTTGACCTCAAACCGCATGGGCGATAATATAAGTTTACAACTCATTCATGTTTTTATCGTTTGTGACTTTTAACCTTAAACGATAAAACATGAACAAGTATACTCTGCATACAAATATTGCAATTTTCTTAACGATTATATACTTAAATCAAGGAATAATCACCTTTTAAAAAGCCTGCAACGTAAACGAACAAAGTATCTGCAAAATTTTCGGCAAATAGATCGATGCATTGCATTAGTTTATTTTAGCTTCTTTGGAGTTATTTCGAGATGTCCTAAAATTGTAGTATAGGAACGGGATGTTTGGGTAACGTGTCCGAACTCTGCCTATGATACGTTCATTTATATAGAACATTCACCTTATATTGCGAAATTTGTATTTTAAAACCAAAATATAACACTGAGAAGCCCAAAAGTACCGAGTTTCGAAGAAAACATGGCTGAAATTTGACGATCGATGAAGAGTACTTCTTTATAAACTTCGCCACCTAGTGTTCCGAAAAGGACTATGAAACATCATAGTACACTCTGCTTAAACTAGCTGGTAGGAAGAAAACAGTGTGAGCGAGAACATTTCAACAAAAGCGAAGCTAGTCCATCTAAAGGACCCGAAGCCGATTATGCGCAACCTGTTGAACTGTCGGAGATATTCCCAGTCATTCGGGTTGATTACAAAAACATTTATTTACGATAGTCCTTATACCATAGCTTTGGTCTTCCGTTCTGATGCTTGACTTTTGCTTTTTGCGTTTCTTTTTCAGACCCATAAGAATACAATAGAAAATACGCTTGTTTTGAAAAGTGGTGAAATATACGCTTCCAAGGCGGCTAGGCACTTCCGAAACATAAGTTTTTATCTATCACTTCAAAATATGAACACAAATACGCAACCATAGTGCGTTTTTCGTGAAAAATACATTTTGATGGCAATTTTCACTGTTTTAGGAAACGATTTGAAGAATCCATCAACCCTTTATCAATTTATTATCATAAACCGAAATGTGTCCTTAAAACCCCTCTCGGTAAATAACTATCTAAAAGCCTAGTTAACTTTTACGACCTATGCTTACTATACTTATAAAAAAATACAACAATTGTCAGAAAATGGCATGATTACGAGATGGGCACCCCACGACATATTTTTCAAAAAGCAGAGGCGCACCCGCCGCACGCCTCCTGTTCGCCTTTATGTGTAAGAGAAAAATAAATAAATTTGCGCCCATGGTTCAGCCTGATAATTTATACTGTTGCGCCCCAAGTTCAATATTTTCTGGATCCGCGCCTGACATTTCAATTGTAAAGAACAACCAAAATAATGGCCTTTGAACATTTAAATTTTGCAAAAAGGTGTTCATTTATTACAAGCCAGCTGTGCTGTTTCTCCTTTTCTAGCCAGCTTGGAACAGAAAAGGAACACCTTTTGCGAAAATTTAAATGTTGAATTTAACCACTTTACGTATCATAATTGGCAAATTACAGTTCATCAGACAATTTCCATTGCAAGTTTGATCAATTTCGAAATAATTACTCTCACTTCATATTGTAAAAATTGTGAAATTATCAAAAAAGGTGTTCCTTAGAATGTTCAAACCTCCAAGCTAGAATTAATTTTCTCAAAATTTCCAAGCCAGATGGGAATTGGTGGGGAGCACCTTTTTTTGAGAACAGCTCGTGGGGTACTCTTCGTACGACATTATCATCACAATAATGTCAGAATATTAACTCTCAGCAAATATTAATATTTGTCAAATTCGCAACCGAGTAAGGTGGTTTTGAACAGATAAATACGAATGACATTCCTAAATTAAAAACTGTAAAATCACACTCAGCAAGAGCCATCAGTTTGTTATGTTTCTATGACGGATGAACGTTCATCCTACTTCGACGCAACTTCGGGGAAGGAGCTGCGACGAAAAACATATTTTTGGAATTTGGTTGTTTTTATTTAAGTCCAAGTTATGAGGTCCTCTCGATGCCAGGAGAAGTTACACCACATTGAATACTAAATATGTTGTTCTATTATTCAAGTTATATCAAATCAAGTTTTAGTTGATAATGTAACTTTCTTATTTAATTTAATCGATTCGTTTATTCTTTTGTACCGGTTAATAGCTATTGAATATACATCCAATTGAGAAACGATTAAATATCGTTCTTTATCTCACCTTCAATTCTTCAACGTACATACCGGGGAAACTCATCTTTAGATTAAATTGCATGAATGTCAATGCTGGCATAGAAAAAGACTTTTTGGGATCTGATCATTTTGATTATATATTTCAATAATATCAGGAATAGCTGTTCCATCAAGATTTTAATAAAACAAAGCAATTCAGATTTAGAATAATGGGGAAAAATCGCCTTCCTCTGTCGGGATGATAATTTCTCAAGGAACCCCATGCTTACTTACTCTCTTTATTAGAATAACCTCAGCTCTAATAAGCTGTCTAAATTAATGGAAAAAGTGCACAAGTCAGTGTCATTCCAAACCCATGCTTAAATGTTTCTTGAAAATGCGCATTTTTTAAATCAGATTGTCTATGCTCATACTAGTTTTGCTATATTAATGTGTTTTGTGATAATCATTGCTAAAATACCAGGGTATGGCCTGGAGATTACACGGAATTGTTTGCTATGCCACGCTTTAGAGAATAAACAAAATGTGGATCAGGAAATTTAACTCAAATTAACTATCCCTCAAATTATCCGTGTAGAAATTAAACGAGGTGCATTGTATCGATTAACATTGATCGATTCCTGTCGACGTGTAGAAACATGAATATGATGATGTCCATGCATACCATTTTGGTCATTTTAAGATCCTCTTTTAAAGAGATAGCCTGCAGTAAACAACAAATACGTGTATAAATATGGGTGTCAAAATATGAAATAAAACGCCAAGCGAGCTTCCATATAGACCAAAACAGAACAAAAGCGAAATACATAATATAGTGTAACTATGAAAGTTGTTCCTATCGAGTCGATGTCTCGTCGGAGTCGGACAT
Source organism: Hydroides elegans (assembly GCA_001703475.1). Taxonomy (NCBI): domain Eukaryota; kingdom Metazoa; phylum Annelida; class Polychaeta; order Sabellida; family Serpulidae; genus Hydroides; species Hydroides elegans. Next base: position 11,552 of record LQRL01170606.1, on the reverse strand, counting down.
AAGATAAGAGGAAGTTTCATTTTACGCCGGGACATAAAATTACGTCTGAAAAAACTTGTATAGGCCCAAACCGAATTGTCCTCCTGACGCCACAGCGAAAGCAATGTCTTGTAGATAATCCATGCCGACTATGAATAATTTAGGGAGGCACTTCATGACATATTTTCAAAATTACCTCAAATCCGTCTTATCTAGGCGCGGATCCAGAAAACTTGAGTGACCCCATTTTTTTCATTAAATATAACATATACACAGCAGTTAATAAGTGGACACTTATTTTAAATAAATAATATCCAGTTTATACTGCAAGATTGGAGTACATTATGAATAATCCGTAAGCAAACAATGTGGCCTGCATTGACATAGCAGAAACTTGAAAAATAAGTGTTTTTTTCCCGACAATTTTCCTATTAAAAAGATAATGATGCTCACTATAGAATTTTATAAAATTTATATAAAGATATGTTTTAATTATTATTCTTTCATATGGACCCATCCATATAACGGTTCCTATTATATACTTTGAATGAATTGCAATTCAAAATTCACATGGTCAAATAAAGTTGCATTCTTCTTAATGGTAAAATGCTCATATCTTATGGTTTCACTTGATTTATCAATGAATTATTAATGAACTTTTTATATTGAGAGCTTCATTACATATTATTTCCCTGATTCTTAAAACATGTTCAAGTATAAACATAGTACGGTTTCCATTTAAGTAAATGTGAAATTTCAAAATTCAGGACGATTCTCGTTTTATGATATTTCAATATCAAGCTAACACAAATCATATTTAGTCCTTTAAAGAGTAGCCTTCTTAATAATTAGCACTATATATTTTTTAATTAACTAATGAGAGCAAAGGAAGGTGGTTTTCATATGCTACAAAGCAATCGGATCAATTTTAGCCCTTTGGTGTAGTTAATGCACCCCCATGGCTAATCCTTATTGGTATTTTCAAAAAGATGATCCCCTTTGAACCGATGTATTCAAAAGACATAATATGGGATGTTATTTTTTTATTACAAACAGTTTTGCATTTAAAGTCCTTAAAATAATAATTGCAAGTAGAAATATTGATCATTTGCGTGTTTTCACTTTTCTCTTTTATAAAGGTTACCTGACTACAAACCAAGCAAAAATGTTATAATTTATTCTCAATAATATTTATATAATAAATCATTCATTTGTTTATTGATTTTGAATAATTTTCGTTCTAGTTGCAAGCAAAATTAATGTTTAATGTTTCCTGAATTGCATATCATGATCACCATAACACCCTAGTGTTCCTTCTTATTGCATCCCCACACAATAAACCTACTATCAATTAGTAAAAACGCATTCAAAATATGCACATTTTATGAATTTTTATCTTAAGATATTTCATAAACTATAAGTGGAACCGGTATCTGGCTTTTTTAGAAGTTTAGTTTGACATGTAATCAAACACAAGACTAATTTTCAAACACTTTTATAGTGGGCAAGTTTGTTAGATAAGTGATTTAATTTAACGTTTAATACATTGTCTCTTATGGCGCATCCCCCTGTCCTTATCATTGAACATAAGCACTTATTGTGTGCGTTATGCTTAATAACTAAGTGTCCACATTTTGGGGGTAATTAACTGCTGTGTATAAGAGACGAACGATAACAAGAGACATTCGATAATCATTAAAAATAGTTCAGAGCATATTCAAAACTGTTCAGTTCTTCAAATTCAACTAAAGTCAACGTTTTGTCTTGCGAACGCGTTTGAACCTTATTATTTCCTTTATTTTCTTTGCAATTTTCCCAATTGTTCTGCAGCATATACATCTTCTAAAACGCGGGTTTTTTGCTAATTTTCGTACTAATCATTAAATAATGAGCATATTGAAAATAATAAAATTGAATTTTCAGGATTTTTTCTTGATTTTAGTGCATATATTACCCTGTTCTCCCTTTTTCCTTTGACATATGTTTGATTTTTGCACCAATGTTTGACACTTTTCCCAAAAGAATTTGACCATTTCTGTCAAGTTCTTTCAAAATTAATTGGCTTAAGAGGAATATCGATTTGGGTTCCAGGTTCGTCATTGTGCACCCCAGAATTAAATTCTCTACATTTGCAGCAAACGAGCTATCTTCTAACCGGAAAAATGAAACTTTTTAAAGTGGTTTTTCTTTCCCAAGCCGATTCTAATCATCATTCTATTTTAATGTATCCTTGAAAAGAAATTGCACAGCCCTAAACCTACAGGGGTATTATGGTATTTTCTTATCAGCCCGTTTTTATGTTTATTGTATATGATACAACGTTTAACATAAATTAACATGATACTCATGTATTTCTTCAATAGTTTGTCAATGAAACATTCGTGTGTAAAGCGCAATGATAAAACAAATTATTACATGTTTGAAGGCATAGATCATAGAACCATGACAGTCTCACGAATGTTGTTAGACAAAGCCATCGACGGGCACCCATCGACCTATTCTTTTGAATTGTGTTGATTTTAGCCTAATCCTTTCAAAACATTGAAATATGCAATAAATAATCAAGTTTAGAAAAATAATTATAAAATATGTTGTTACTATAGATAGTACCTAGATTTGCGAGATTGGGTCAACAAACTACACAGATCTGTGTAGTTTGTTGACCCAATCTCGCAAATCTAGGTAGCTAGAATCGGGAAAAGGAACACCTTTTGAGAAAAATGAAAATTGAAATACCTATATACACTGCCAATTTTTCAATAGATAACAATGTAGCACGCTTAGCTATATAAATAGGAATGGCAATGAAATGCAATTTGTCGAATGGATCAGTAAAAAATACCAAATTAATTAAAAACGGAGTTCCTTATATTCTTGAAGCTAGTTTGCAATTTTTGAAAGTCTGAAGCTGGATCAATTTTTATAGGAACATCTTTAAGGGACTCCTTGTGGGATGCTCTTCATTGCACACCCGTCTTTTGTAATTTGTATGGGATGTTTGGCAGTGTTTTTTTTTAAAATATATTATTAGAAATGTTATTAGATTATTAAATTATTGTTTATAACAAATAAATTGATTCTTTAATACTACACAATTTTGATAGGGATTTATCAAAACAACACACAACAAGAAAAGTGTTGCGTCACATCATTGTCAAACCAAACATATGTCCGCGAATGCAGACTTTGTACTCTATCAAAAAATGAATGATTATGTTAAAAACCAATTGACAGCTCAACGATAATCATGTATCTCATCGATTTTCTTGAAGTTGTTGTTGACATGCCAGAGCATTAGTGAGTTTTGGTATTTCATTGTATAAATTTATTGTTTTTCCTTCAATAACCGAGCATTCAAAACAATGTTTTTTTTTCATTCATCACTTAAAAAAAAAACAATGTCTGAAAATTGTAATTCAAAATGACCATACAATTGCAGAGAAGAAAGCGCAAATGGTAAGACGAGAAAACTGGTAGTTTGTTTTGTGACATTGTCACAGCGTGTTCCCTTCAAGTATGTCTTTATATCGACGGCATTTTACGTCAATGTTCGCTTTCCAGAATGGTCATTTGACCGCAGGGAATAGAGACTGATGATTGATGATTTATTCGTCGTTAAATATCCTCAACTTTCGTTTACCACAGAAAACGAAAATTTCATTTATAACAATGGAAAATTTACGCCAAGAGCAACCATCCAACAGATATCAAATTGGGCGCGGATTTAGAAAAGGCGACCGGTGCGATGTGAGCATTCCGTTCGCTTTTACATATTATACAAACGTTAGATTGACGCCCCATCCCAAATTCGCTGATATTTTATACTATTGGCGCCCTCTATTCAATATTGCATGTATCCAGAGTGAATTCAGGAGTGTTTCCAGACTGATTTCGTTGTTGCTATGCGGGCGGATGATGCATTAAAAGCGGAGAAAATGCCGTGTTGTTCGCTTTGATTTCGATGTCATAACGTTTTGAACTTTGCAATTTGATACAACTTTGCAAGGCATTTCTTAATTAGCTTAATATCAACCCGAAACTACGAATAATTGTCTTAGAGCGTCATTGACGATTTTTTTAACGTCGCGACATCAGCAAATGATAGATAAGATATTAAAACCAGGCAATTTAAACAAGTGTGCCATCATTGTGACGCGGTTTCAAAACATGGGATTTGCAGGATTCGTTTATACCACTATACGTACCTCATAGTTATAAAACTTGTTTACATTAATTAGACGTTTAAAGCAGACGTTGGAAAAATGTGCTATAAATAACGTTTAAAAAACGCTGCAAAATGCAACACGAGCTTTCTGCGAACAAAAAATAGGGTGAAATGTCTTAGTTTTTAGACACCCTATTTTTTGGGGTGTCACATACACCGCCTAAGACAAAAAAAAAACATCATACTCCATACACGCCCTCCTCCCGCCAAAAAATAATCTAGATTGGTTAGCATTATTATGTTATAGTGAGTTCGAAATCATACACAAAGATGGCTTACGTTAAAAGTTGTTTTGACGTGAAGGAAAGTAGACGTCAAAATAACGTATAATATATACATGAAGATAGAAATATTCGGTTGGCTTTCGTATGTGGGCCAAAATCTTAACAAAAATGGGACGGTAAAAAATGACATAAAATAGCCTCAAATGGAATTGAAATGGCAAACATCGTCCGCGCGTAAACCGATATTGCACGTGACAGAAAACTTCGCATGCCATAGAAGAAAAGAAATATGCAAAATGATGGCTTCGCAGTCGTTTGCATCGAACCCCTAAAATGAAGTGATACCTTAAGTTAAATCGATAAGTATAAGCTTAAGCTATAGAATTTGATGAGTGACACGCATAATAGACTGATCCATAGGAACATGAGACTCAACGATTGCGAATGGCTGGGGTCACAATATGGACTTGTCTTAGTTTGAGAATTCGAAAAATCAACAGTTGATGGTTATGAGAATTGTGGACGTTGATAAACGATTAAGCAATACAGTTTTATCTAAACTTATGTAATGAATGGATGATTTCTATATCGATGGTGATAACAGACAGTTTTACATAGATTTTATTGTAGTAGGATACCACTAACAATGCACTAACGATTTAAAACCCGGATACATATTGTGTAGGATATCGAAATGGCCAGTCTACTGAGGCGTTTTGCGTCAAATTCATCGCAATCCGAACGCCGTTCAAGTTGCCAGGAGGACGCAAATGGCAGAGTCTTGGATCCTCTTGAACCGATCGCGAGGTCACCTCTCAATGCACCGAGACTGAATTTGGCAAAATATGTTGCTATTAACAATGCGATGAACAGTCAACGCCCCCTGGCACCCATTCTCGATGGTGGCAGCGATAACGGCATATTAAAACCAGATGGGAACAGTCGTGGTTTGAACAATGGCCATGTTCGTTCGAAAACTGGAGCTGCCCCTTTCATGAAAGCGCGTTTGCCTGGAACCTCGGGTGCCGATGGCCCTCGATCTTGCTCAGCGAAGGAAACACCAATGCGCCCGGTATTCGAAGACCGGAAACCCAGCTTTTTGCAGAACATGTTTGTGCGTCGGAAATCATGCACCGCGAGTATCCACGTTCCTCCGTCTTCGAATGGCGTTGGTTTCCGTCGTGTTTCGCTGACCGAAGCCCAAATGAACGAATCGCCACAGCTTACGCGATTGCTCGGAGCTGGCGGATTTGGCAGCGTTTACATGGGTGAAATCGACAAGCGTCGCGTTGCCGTGAAACGCTTTCATGGGCGAACGAAGAACGAAAAGGCCAAAGCAGAGAGCTTCAAAGCCGAAACAATCGCTAAGACGCTTCGGCATCCGAATATCGTTCGCGTCTACGGAACGGCATCGAAAGAAAATACAAACTGTGTGATTATGGAATATGTAGGCGATACGAATTTGCAGCAGATCATTAACAATATAGATGATCCACTGGATATCATTAGAAAAATTAATTATATTCAAGATGTTATTTCTGCATTGAAATTCATTCATGCGAATAACTTCGTGCATTTAGATGTGAAACCGGCAAATATCCTAATCACGTCGTATGACACCTGCAAGCTTGGTGACTTTGGATGTTGTCAGGTAAGAACGTTAATTTTAGAAAATAGCAAGATAACTAATGATGCTATGATAATAAACGTTGAGGAAACTAGGTAAGAATAAGGGTTTTCCACTCAGCAAAAATATGTACTTGAAACGTTAATTTTTATCACTTAAGTCTTACATCACGACATCGGCAAAACGAATGTGACAAAAAGTTGACAAAAAAAGGAAAAAAAAGTCGATTGTCAAATTGCGCAATTGCGATATATTTTTAAGTTTTTACACAGCCGTATGCCCTTGGGGCGTCGGTTACGAAATCACGACCACGTTCCATACTTGTATTCGTTGTCAACGCATCGTATAAAGAACGTTACCGTTACATCAAATAATAATACAGATATTGTCCTAGTGCGTGGCCAGACGGGGAGCGTCGAGGAGCGTCAGCGTTATTGGCCTTATAGTTTCTTTGTGGGACTTAGCCAAATGTTGAGTGACGCTCTAAACTAGGTGGCCACACGGCAAGCGTCATGCACAAGATAATTTGTGTTTGACATTTAAAATAGAGTGATTAATATATCGGTTTCGTCATAAACAAAGGATTAGGGACCTTGATTAGCTGTATATTTCCCCACAAATACGCAACATTCCTTGTTAGTCTATAAAATTATGTAACTTAGACAATTGAAATGCCCTAAATTTAAATATAAAATCATATGTTAAAGTCAAAGTAACGCTCATTGACGCTCCCCGTCTGGCCACCCCATAACGCTCGACGCTTCCCGTCTGGCCACGCACTTAGAATGATTATGCTATAGCACGTCGCGACGTTATCGGACGGATGTAAAAAAATATGTGTAGATATAATTTTGAAGTTCAATTGAAAAATGATATAGTTTCCAACTTTGTTGAGCAATGACGCCCGTAAACGTCCATGTGTCCCAGAATATAAACACTTTAATGACGTAAAATTATATGCGAACTTAAGATGTCCAAAATGTCGTATAGACGTCGGTTTGCTACGTTTAATTTAAAGAATTTTTATCGAGTCCATAGCTATTTTCATAATTCCAATAATAAATAGAATCATACATATATGAATCATGCTGGTCCATCATTAAAATTGCTTAGCACCCAGGGACAAATTTAAGACATTAAAATACTCATAATATTCACGTTATCTTCTTACTTAGCGATTGGGGTTCAATTTCATAAAGAACCGCTCTCGTAGGTAGTACGTACTTCACGGGGTTTTTATCATAAAAAATAATTCATATAGCTGTTGATAATCAATACCTCAAAAATAATCCAAAAATAAAACTTTCTTTTCTCTTCTCCAGATCATAGAGAACGGCACCGGTCGCGTCAGCCCAACGCAGCGCTCCTACTTGACCGGTACCTTCGCTTATCGCGCACCGGAACTGCTACGCGGTGAGGCCCCAAGCACGAGCGCCGATATCTATTCATTCGGCATCACCCTTTGGCAGCTAGCCCATCGTCAGCAACCATACGCCGGTCAGAATCAACACGTGGTCGTCTTCGGCGTGGTGGCCTACGGCTTGCGACCGGATGCGGCGCCGGCGATACTCGGAAGACGCGCGATGGAACTCTGTGAATCGCAACGTCAAGTGGTGGCCAATCGTGTTAAAACTGAGGGCGAATCAAAAGCAGAATCTTCGATCAAAGAACGCGACGCAAACAGCGAAGTGAGAGTTGATGAAAGTGACAATAGCGATTCACACACAATGAACACACCATCATCGCCTGAATGCGTGTTTGCAGATATGTACGAG
>LQRL01170596.1:3391-28848 GCA_001703475.1 Hydroides elegans | reverse complement strand
TTTACCCCCCCCCCCCCCCCACGGTATTCATTATAATATAGTTCAAATTAAAACGGCAACTCACCGAAAAGTGTGACGGTAGCGAACCCGGTTCCCTGATCGTTGCTTCCTTCACAGATGTAATCCCCATAATCGTTTGCTTGTACCGTCCGAATGACCATTTGGAACCAGCGCTCGTGGGTACCTGGAAACCAGCGAAAAGCAAGTCATAGTTTTAGCTAAGGGAACATTTACAATCGGTAATATACATGTATAATATACGTGTACATATGTCTCGTATGCCAATGAGAACTATTTGATGGCGAAAAATCGTTCTCAAACATTTGAAGCAGAGTTTCAATCGAACGATTTGCATGGTTCATAGATGAAAGCTGTTCCGTCCGAATGACCATCCGGAACCAGCGCTCGTGTGTACCTAGAAATCAAATATATGTGATGGATACGTGCGAATAAACTATACATACTTTGCAGTTTAAAGAAATATCCCTGGTACTTTGCGTAAGGTTTCAATATGTTCATTTCACATCTGATGTGTTAACTAGGATTAAGTAAGGAGAATGTTGATAACAAGATGATTCGGAGATCACGCATGGATTCATTTGGGCGGGAGACAATGTATATTTAAGCGATATTTACTGGATGCTTGCCTGAGGGTAATTGATTTATAACACCTACTTAGGATATTGGCACGATAAAGCCAAATATTGAAAAAGGAATAGCTTAGTGATGGGGTAGGGCTTTATGTTGATTTCATAGACTAAATAGAGAAAACGGGAGTTTATCCTTGATACTTACTGAGGATATTGGCGTGATTGAGCAAGATGTTGATTGTGTGTTTGTCGTCATTGCTGATCGGCATCCAGTTGCCGCCATCTTGCACGAAATACCATTGTAGTTCCGGTTCCGGCCATCCTGTTGTAAACAAATTGAAAATTATAATAGTTTTATAGATTGATCAGAAACGGAATATACTCTAAGAGTAATATCTCCATTTTTTATGTGATATTCGTTTATGATAAAAAAAAACAAAATTTGTAACGTATGCATACGACATCGTGAAAACGTCTTTAAACATTTACATTCACAAACCTGCTATAGTACACTCTATTGTCACATCCAACATTCTGTTCTCCGCTTGACCATACGAACTTTGTACGGGCCTGGAAACAGGGCGGGAAATACACCAATATTGTAACGTATACTTACGACGTCATGAAACGTCTTTTCAAATTAGAATACTATCAACCTGCTATAGTACACTCTATGGTCATATCCAGCATTCGGTTCTCCGCCTGGTCATATGAGCTTTGCACGGGGCGGGCAACGGGCCGGAAAATACACCAAAAGTGTAACGTATACATACGACATCGTGAAAACGTCTTTAAACTTTGAAATTTCACCAACCTGCTATAGTACACTCTATTGTCACATCCAACATTCTGTTCTCCGCTTGACCATACGAACTTTGTACGGGCCTGGCAACGGGCCGGAAGAATACCAAAAGCGTGACGTCATGAACGGCCGGTGGGCGTACGTTGTTGTCGGCAAGGCAACGGTAAATGCCGCGGTCTTCCTGGCTGACGTTGACCAATGCTAAGGTTTCATTCTATTGGGGAGATTATTTAGAAAAAAAAAGAAGAAATATATCTAGAGATAAACTTATTTTGTGAGACTTGCAATAGATGCAAAATTTAAACACATGACATAGTGTGCAATTTAATATCATATAACCATTGGTCTAATCGCTTGCAGTTAATAATGTAGATGCAATTCGTATATAGAGTAAAAAAATGTTACGTGGAGTCACCGATTTATGGGTCTTAATGAATTTCTTAATACGTTATTTCGAGTCACGTCCATGCGGCATTTGTAGCTTCGATTCCGAAACACAAAATTACGGTTGACGCCTGTATATAAATACCGATAATAATCATGACCAAGAGCTTCAGATGCTAAACCGCAGATAAAAAATGAAATACATAGACTCTACATGTATCTGCATAGATTCTACAATCTTACCATTTGTCGTAGATTCCCAGTCGGCAGTAATCCCGCGTTGACTCGAACCCACGTGATATTGGGAGTAGGATAACCGGAAGCTTGGCAAGTGAGGTTCACGGCCTCTTTTTCATAAACGGACACTGTGTTTGAGGTACTGCCCATGATGACTGCAGGCGGAACTGGGAAAGAATAATAATTTCGTTTTATTTTTCAATTTATGATATAAATGAAGCATATAAGGGTTCAGTCATCGGGCAGCGGCACGCCGCCACGCCGCAGATCATTTATACCAAATTACACGCCGCCACGCCGCAGATCATTTATACCAAATTATGGGGTCTGCGGCAAATTTGCCGCTGACGATGACTGCACCCTTATGCAGGTCAATATGTCGACAGTCCGTTTATTTTCCGTATACCGATGCAGTATTTGATGTACTGTCCATTGTGCCGCCAGGGCAAACTAGGAATAAAGAATAACTCTAGTCTTGTTTTCAATTTTTGATATGAATGAAACATTATGCAGGTCAATCTAGCAGCATTGCGTTTCTCTTTCGTACATCGATACAGTTTTTGATGTACTTGCTATTGGGAGTGGGGTAACCGGAAGCTTGGCAAGTTAAGTTCACAGCCTCTTTTTCGTAAACAGACACTGTGTGTGAGGTGCTACCTATGATGACTGCATGGGTAACAGAAAAAAATGAAAAAGAAAAACATATGTTGCTTGTAGAGGCGGACTACATGTGTATGATAGAACATATTATAGAACACTTTTTTTATCATATGCCCACCGCATACTAAGTATGACGATTTCTAATTAACGATTACTCTACGTATTATAAACTTTAATTATCTTATAAATGCACCAAAAATATTTAATTAAACTGCATTTTCTGCGGAATAAGTGATATACATATTTATCCGCCAAAGATTTGCTACCTAAGACATGACAAGTGATTAGGAGTCTACAATTTAATGTACTTTTCGGTTTTGTTGTGTCGTTAAAATATATATTAAACGCTAAAGGAAATGCATATTCCTTATCTGATCACATTGAAACGAAAACAATAATATTTTATCTAAGCGCACCTACAGAAGGACACACGAGGTTGACGCCCCTCTGCGATTCTTATATGATAGATAAAATATGGCGTCAAGCTTCATATTGGTTCTTGATCTGCGCCTGATTGTATGTGATACTTACATAAAATCTCTCCGTCCTTCGATGTGTGTTCGTTGTCGCCTCGCACGTGGATCTTACACGTGTTATTCCATGCGCCACATGCTCATTATATATGATTAAATATACATGAATATAGTATCTTTAATACTCACTTAAAACGATCATTTCTCCGTCTTTCGACGGATGTTCGTCGTCGCCTCGCACGTGAATCTTACACGTGTTATTCCCAGCGTCACATGCTCAATATGCATAACCAAATATACATTAATATAATATATAATACTCACTTAGCACGATCATTTCCCCGTCCTTTGAGGGATGTTCGTTGTCGCCTCGCACGTGGATCTTACACGTGTAATTCCCTGCACCACATGCTCAATGCATATAATTATATATACATAAATATAACACATATCATACTCACTTAAAACGATCATTTCTCCATCTTTTGAGGGATGTTCGTTGTCGCCGCGCACGTGGATCTTACACGTGTACTTCCCTGCGTCACATGTTCAATATATATAATTATATATACATGAATATAATATCTTTAATACTCACTTAAAACGATCATTTCTCCATCTTTTGAAGGATGTTCGTTGTCGCCTCGCACGTGGATCTTACACGTGTAATTCCCGGCGTCACGTGGCTCAAGACGGTTGATGATGATTTCGTATATAGTGCTTTCTTCGTCTTGGTGCATTTCAACCTGAAAATTATATTTTGTATGTTGTATCTGAATACCGTTTAATAAGTGTTATGAGTTTGAAGTCTTGTGTCAAAGGGACGCTACCCTATATAGCCATTTTAGAAAAACGTCCCACATAATATCAAAGGGAAATTATGAGATTTCGTCACCCTTAAAATGGAGCCATAAAGTTTTGAATTTTCGATGAGCCTTTTTTCCAATCGGTTGATGATGATTTCGTATATCGTTCTACTTTCATCTTGGTGCATCTCAACCTGTATGAGTTCAATATGTATTTAAAGAAGAGTACCTCACGAGCTGTTCCCCAAAAAAGCTGTTCCCCACCAAATTCCAGCTGGCTTGGAAATTTTGAAAAAATTCATTCTAGCTTGGAGATTCAAGCAGATTGAGGAACACCTTTTTTGATAATTTCCTCATTGTCGTGATAAATATTGAGATTTATTATTTTAAAATTGATTAAACCTGCTTGTGATTGTATAATAAACTGTTATTTACAATATATGATAGATAATTTAGTTACAATCATCAATTCAATTTTCGCAAAAGGTGTTCCTTTTCTGTTCCAAGCTGGCTAGAAATAGAGGAACCGCTCAGCTGGCTTGGAAAAAATGAACACCTTTTTGCACAATTTTAATTTTCAAGAACCTTTATTTTGTTGCTGTCCATACACGTAATGCTGTTTATAGGTTATTGAACAACTTTTTGAAAAATGTGTCGTGGGGTGCCCTTCTTTAAAGACTACATTACAATTGTTATGCTTAATATAAATACGCATGGATATGTAGAAGAAAGTTCAACATATTAGAAACGCAACGAAATACTCGGTTAGCGGCGGTTGCCATGGATATTATGAAAAGGCAGTGAAAAATTCAAACTTTGCTTCGTTCAAGTTAGAATGAGTGCCTTAATGATTGGTCCACACATATTTGAAGTTCTTATTCATTATTCGCTTTTTCATAAATGTGATACTTTTTATACACACTCTTCATATATATTTCATGATTACTTATTATTTGATTACACATATCAATTGCCCGGAAAATTGGCTACTTTTTTGCATTGCCAAATGTTAATAAAGATCCTATGCTGGCTTTAAGGGCAATTAAGTAAGTGATATCAATCAACAGAACATCGCATAATTACAAAAGGACGTTGCTATCTGTTCCAGTTTGAAACGTTTACGGGGGTAGTCGAGACGACGTTGTCATAACGCCTCACTGATGTTGAACGAATTCTTGAACGTAACAGTTGCGACGTCTGTCCGACATTGAAATGTAAAATGACGTCTAAATGACGACCGGGTGATAACGTCATCTAACATCGCATATTTATCCGATTAAAAATAGACAAAGTGCCTTACCTGAAATTTTGGGTAACCATTGACAACCGTATTATGCACTTCATCGATGACAATCTTGTCATCTTCTGATAATGTGGTTTCGGTGTCTTTGTGAATCCAATAAACCTTAAAGGAAAGAAATGGAAAAATAGGTCATCCTTTTTTCAACGGTTCTTTAGTAAGCGCTATAGGTATGTACCAAATAAATAGATAGAATAAATACAATGATTATATATATATTATAACGCGTTGGCCTTAAGAATTGAAAATCCAAATAAGCGTTGTAAATATATGCCAGACGGATGTTTTATAGTTTTACTAGCCCTTTGATAAACTTCATTTGTAATGAAACAAGAAATTTATGTTTTTTTTTTAAATAAAAAAGAAGCCTGTGCTTGCCTGTATTGGCAGCTTTATAATGCTGTCAGTGGCTCTTTACGTTTCCGATAGCGAAATTGGTTAAAACAATCAGTAAGACCATTAATTGGATTCTGATTCCGCTATATTTATTTTTATGAATGTTTTACCAATTTCGCAAACGCAGATGTAAAGAGATAGCTAGAGACCGCATCATTACACGTTTTGTTTTATTGAATTCAAATTTTGCATAATTGAATTAAATCAGAATATTAAATTAAGTTTTTTAAAACATATAATTAAGGTGAATACATACGGGATTGTCCATTTGATTGATGATCGTACAGAACAGCCGGCCTGTCACACCCATGCGCTTGATTTCTGGTAGAATGATCTCGGTAATCTCCGGATCCTGGGCCAACACTTCGGCTGTTTACGGAAATCCAAAAAAACATATCTAATTGATTTATGCATTACAACCGTCTCGTAACTCCAATGCGCTTGATTTCCGGAAGAATGGTCTCGGTAATCTCCGGATCCTGGGCAAAGACTTAGGCTGTTTACGGAATTTGAAAAAAAAAACACAGGAGCATATCTAATTGATTTATATATGTATTAATGTGATTAGTATAGTTAAAAATTATACAACTTCCAATTGAGTATTGCTCTATTAAATGATATATTTACACTTAAAACAAGTGTTTAATCAACGCATCTTGCCTTGATCACGCTCAGCTAGGATCGTTCGTAGCGCGTCGCCTTTGGAAGTGACGTCAAATAAAGGACGTTCTTATACTGTCCATATAAATGTTTTCTGGACGTATATTAACTTCCGAATGTAGGATGATTATATTGTTCACGTTTATAACTTCTTCGCGACGTTTTAACGACGTTGTTTCTACGTCTGCGACGAAAAAGGACGTTCGGAAAATTGTTCATATGGACCCTTAATCGAACGTCTTCGCGACGTTGCTTGACTTCTTACCGAGTGGGGACGTTGAATTAGAGGATAAGGGAAGCAAACATCTTTATATGCATCATCTCCCATATGATCATTTATTTGTTTACAGTACAAAATCCAGATGTAAACACGAGCAATTAATGCATTGTTACCGACGTTGCTTTAACAAAAGAAACTCGCTAGTTTTACCTCTGTCCTATTCAAACTATATTCTCTCGCGAGTCGCATGTTTCGCGCTTATTTTCGGAATTTATTATTTTCAAAATAGTTGTGTTCTAAATTTCATATTTGGTTTTCACTCGCGGAAAAGTGTTTTTCTAACTGTAATTTGAAAGTTTTTTTCCCGGGGTTTTCTTTTGGAATGGAAACAATGAAGAGCAGAATATTTCATACTTGCAATGAATAGCCTTTTTCTTGATATGTTGTAAAAACAGAGAAATTGTGTGTTTCTGTCTAGAACGAAATCCATTTATGTTCATTTTAATAAGGCTTCATTTTTTTCAGAAAACCAATCATTTATGTATTTTAATATCTCTAAAATGGATTTCATTTAGGAACCTAAAGCCTCATTTTTTTAAAAATCAAATCATTGTGTGTAGAATGTTTATCGATATATAGAATTGTATGGGAAAATTAGATATGATGTTTGTATATAGTTTACATGAATACATTTTCATGCATTTTTAAATTCTCCGTTTTAATCGCCAATATCTATTTAGACAAATGAACCCATAAATTATAGGTATAAAGTTTAGATAATCGTTTAAAGTATAAGGTACCTGGTTATTATTTTTATGATATAAATATAACCAATACAGCAAAGGTGTAATTTGACAGAAATGCGATTGAAATAAGAAAACATACCTGTGAAATATGAACAAAGTACTACCAAAATCACACATTTTACCGACTTATCCATTTTTGATTAGGTTTTAAGACATAAAATATAATTTGATCAACACATTTAGTGATTTTTGTTATGATCAACTCATTTTATATATATGTATAATATTCAGGTGAAATAGATCGGGTATCGATAAACTTTGACCACTTATTCATAACAAAAGAGATAAGGATTCATTGTGCGCTTAAATGTGCCATTAGGCGCCCATTCAAAACAATATTATTTGCGGTCACAAGATAACATACAGGACTGGACCGATACGCAGATAAACCTAAATACAAAACGAAAAGGGGAAAACGATTTTTTAATCCTTATAAATAATGAAAAACAAGAATGAAGATAATTAATTATCTGAAGCATTTACGATTACCCTTAAAAAACATATGAAAATATACTTTCTGGAGTTTTGATTTATTATGAATCCTCTTATGATCAAGACACAACGATAAAGTTCGGCATTATTTTTTTTAAAACGAACCGATGCAACAGCCATCATAATTATGATTTATTTGAGATTTGAAATAATATAAGATATTTCAAGTCTTTATGGGAATTTCCGTATATAATTTTTGAAAATTCGAAAAGAAGAACTTACTTTTGATTAGATCAAAAGACGTTTCATCAATAGAACAATCTTTATTTCGTATACTGAAACATTTTATATCCAACACGACATCTTTGAAATTTTTAGATAAATTTATTTACGCAGATTTAATAAATTCAAATAACAAGCAATTTTCTTTTTCTAAGAAGCTTATAATAGAAAGTACATTTAATGACCTTTTAAAAGCATATTTTTGACACGTGCATGAAACGTAGAAATAAATCAAGAAATAGTTATCGTTATCAAATAAAAAAACATATTTCGCAAAAATAGGTTTATTATTTATAGATGGACATGCTGGAGGATCTAGCTAAATAAGTTTTTTTGAGTTTATTTCCCTAATGAACCGTGCATTTCAATGTGTTTTGACCAACTCGGCGAACAACATCCTTAGGACGTCCTTATCATGACGTTTTACGTCCCGACGTCCGCGACGCAATAAGGACGTCGCCAAAATGTCAAAAACGACACGTCCCAGCGATGTCTTTAAATGACGTCAATGCGACGAATTTTTCACAGCGTGACATATTTACACGTCCAGAGTATGTCAATAACCAAACGTTGTAAGGACGTGCTATTAATGTCGTCCTAACGACGTTGTAAATCTGACGTCCTATTTACGTGACAATGTGACGTTGAAAGGACCATATATTTGGTTAAGGATGTAATCTGACGTTCTTAGGACTTCATTAAAAGACGAACTTACCGAAAACACGTATTGTTTAAGAGTATTGCGAATACCCCTCCAAAAACTGAAAATTTTGATTTTTGACCACTTATAGTAGGAAATGTTTTGATTTCTAAGTGGAATATGATAGTCCAGAAAAATATCTATTATAGTCCTCATAAATGTATATATATGATATTTATGTATTAAATGATTTTGATATTTAGATAAAAATGTGCGTGTCATTAAGATGACGTCCGATAATTGGCCGTCCTTTATTCGTCCCACAACGGACCAGTTTAGGACGTCTTATTTATAGTCTTTGTGGACGTTTTTTACACACGTCCTTTGGATGTCAGATATGGACGGCGATGCGACGTCTTTAAAATCACGTCCGGCAAACTTTCATAAACGCCCAGTAGAGGCATGAAATAGGACGTCAAGTAAAGATGTCGAGGGAAAATGATAAGGACGTGGCCTTGCCGAGTGGTTCTTCCCCAGTTGCAGATTATCTCATCATGAGCTCATGTGGACCTAAAATACACTCATATGAGGTCAACAGGTCAAAAATCACAATGAACTTTTTTCGAGTTTCCCATAAGTAAAACATTGCATAACACAGTTTGTTATGCAAAAAGATCAGGAAGGTGCCCCGCTTGGTTTTTGAGGAGAAATGGCACAAAACAATTATAGAGGAGGGCAGAAGATGGGGTGCATTCTCCTCTTACCTTAAAATAGGCTGGACTATGCGCTTATCACATGGTCCCCAATATTCTGAGCTCTATATATCATCAATGCAAGCTAGTTGAGGAAGTACATTGCTCCTACAAATGTATTCGTATCGGATTATCACTATTTTGAATTAGTTTCGAGCTTTAAATAGATAGTGATTTTCACTTTTTACAACAGTTTCGATCTACAAATAATTTGTGTTAAGTTTTGTAAAGGGATCGATTTAAATTTGACGTTCAGATATATTGAGAATATGCCTTGAGGAGAACACTGATTTAGCACTTTCGTGTTGCATACATTGTTTAAAAATTGAGAATGGATACAGCTGTGATTTTTACGATAGCTGTTATTTCAACCTTATATACAAGTAAGTTTATTTTTTATTTATCCTGAATGTATTTGTTAAGGTAATAATTAGTTTACATGCTATTTTCTATTTATTTTAAACGGGAACAACTGTACCTTATATTGATGTCTGAACAAATGCTTAATCACGACAAAATACGTCTGCGTTAGAATGCTTCGTATGCCAACACCTCCGGCCGACCACGTAAAATCAGCCGTTCAGGGATTCAGCTCAGAATTAAGAATATGAACGCGGAAAACAATACCATCCGAACGTGGCTGGCAGTTTATTTCATTTACATAATAAATCATAATCAAATAAGAACCGAGTGGGGTGGGTACCCTCTTTGATTCCCTTTATATAGACCTAAGGTTGTACGGGCCAAATATATATATTTTTCAAACACATACCCATGCGCTGAAATGTTTCGAATGCGGTACTTGAGGCCAACGGCCGAAGATTCAGTCATTCAGGCTATTCTTAGTCAATCTTGTTACGTTGCAACATAATTGTTGCAACATATCTTAATCATTTCGAAAAAAAAGAAACTACAAACCATATCTATCGACGTATTTACCATATAGCACAGCCAAATGCCTTACGTTTAAACATTAACAAATATTGCAAAATGTCGTCTGTTGTTTTTTTTTCATTCCTGAATAGATACGCATGCGCTGAAATGTTTCGAATGCCAGTACTTCCGGCCAAAAAAAAAAAGCCAAAGGGGGCGCCAGTATATTTTATTGGTATAATAACAAGTTGATAATATATTATTATTAGCAGCATAATATTATTATATATTAAGGGCCGAACGGGGGATAGGTGTTCGCTATGTTTCTCCTTATATAGACCTATGGTTGTATGTACCAGAATTCGTACCAAATATCATATTTTTTCAGATACGCATGCGCTGAAATGTTTCGAATGCCAGTACTTCCGGCCAGCCGCGGAAAATGCCGTCGTTCAGAACTTTCTGGACCAACTCGATAACCAAGTGGAATGTGAGACGATTAACGACTCGGATGAAGAGGACATTGAATTGGTGTAAGTTTAATGATATTCTATTCTCTTAAAGGGTGTTGCCACATTGATTAAACTAACCTTCAAACCTAGCTTCAAACTACATAAGGTCGTGGTTCCGATGACACAAAAACGTTGTTGGTTTCAAACATTGTTTGAAGGCGCTTCAAAACACTTTCAAACCTACCTTCAAACTACTCTTCAAACCAGAAACGCATAAAGTACCGTCCACACTGCACTCGCTCGCTCGCTTTTGTAAAAGCGAGCGAGCGAGTAAATTGATAAGTTTTGTCATTTTGATAGTGACCGTCCACACTGCGCTCGCTCGCTCGCTTTTGCAAAAGCGAATTTGCGAGTGGATTGCTCTTTGACTTTACTTACTCGCTCGCTCGCTGGGATTGAATAAGGTTACACAGGGGGATTCGATTCATCAGTTTTTAATAACAATATTATATTTCAAATGTTTTATGTATTGTCAACTTGAATGAAGGCATCATTCCCCGTAATATTAAGAACAAAATCAATCAAACATTATCTTTCAAATTATTAATGTTTTTTTATTAATCTAAATGTTTACAATTATAAGTGAAAATATGCATTGAACTATATAATTGTTTACAGGAATAAAATGAGTTTTCTCTATTTATACAAACCTAGAAATATATCTTGCTTAATAATTATATCAATTGATCACATTTATTTAATATTCGATTGTGGTAATTATGTGTGTATAGTTGACGCAGCAATCGTCACATATATATTGTTGCGTCATAAAACCAAACCAAAAATCAATTCAAAGAATAATCGCTTTATCTTCGATTTCGAATGAATAATGCAGATCTTATCAATTTTTGGGAATACATTATGTTTTTTCTAGACACCGTTTTACATGTACTTTATATTTTACCCTATTCGTTTATGTACATGACTATTCAGGAGTCAGACTATTCCTTAAATATGCTCCTCTTTCTTTTTGCATAGCAATTTGCAAATATAGGTTGCAAGTATGAAGAGCACCCCACGAGGTGTCCCTCAGAAAAGCGCTGTTCCTTTCAAAATTGATCTATCTACAAACTTTTTAAAAACTACCCTGTATAGCTACACGAATTAAAGGAGCATCTTTTTTTATATTGGTCCTTTTTACGAATTCTTTGGGAGTTTCGATTTTATTGTTATTCTAAGATATATAGCAGGAACCTTGTTAAGAATATTTTTCAAAATTAGATTATATGTTTGTATATTTCAATGATTTAAGAAGTTTTATGCTCGAATCAATGTTTTTTTTTAGAAATTTGGTGTTCGGGTGCCCTTCTATTGTGAACTGAAAACCTTCAAAATTGTTAAAAATTGTTAATATGATGTTTAAGGTCTTCTTTACTCTCAGCGAGCGAGCGAGTGCAGTGTGGACGGTCATGTGCTCGCTCGCTCGCTGGGAAAATTTTGCTCGCTCGCTCGCTTTTGTAAAAGCGAGCGAGCGAGTGCAGTGTGGACGGTGCTTAAATGAGAATTTACAAATTTGTAAATTTTCATTTACACCAGCATAAAGCTGGTTTGAGCAAGTTTGAAGTTTGTTTGACCGTTGTTTAATAGAATAAATTGTTTAGTGTCGCCATGACCTTAAGTGGTTTGATGCTCGGCTCGAAGGCAAGTTTGATCAATGTGGCCACCCCCATAAAATATCTTTCGGCGCCTTCACCCAAAACAGGCCCAAAAAAGCTTGAGGCGTGTTTGTTATATTTTTATACCAATTTTACTTGATGGTAAAAACGTGAAATATGTTTGTGTGAATTATTCGCGTTTTTCTTCAAGTGAAATTGATATGAAAACATAATAAACACGCTTTCGTGCTTCTCTTGGCCTGCTTCGGGTTTTTTAATCGTTAGTATAGAATCAGTATATCACCTTATCATTTTCGGCGGATCCCAAACTGCAATGTAGTTTTATGCTAGCAGGTACAAGGACATTGGCATTTTGCAATTCTATGAATCTCCTCTTTTTCTTCATCTTTCTCGATAGATACACTGCGTAATACTCAATACGATGTCTATAAATACAATATGATCGGCAATATATTGAGCAGCTAGATCATTACTCAGTGGAATACACCCTGTTACACAAGGGAAAAGGGTGCATTGATATTTTATTGTGTCTGGCATTGTTGTAGGCTAACGTAGGGGACCATCTGTTATTTTGCCCAAAATACAAATGTTGAATGTGTATAAATGAATTGCCTTTACATACACATCTGTAACATTATGTCATAGCTCGATTTGTCAAGAAGAGTAAAGTTGATAACGTATAAAAGGGAGATGATCGACAAATGGTATTAGAGATATCTTTGAGTAAATTATATCTAATTGAGGAAAACACCAATACAATAATTTCATAATTAATCTATTTATTTTAATAAATAGACTAAATGTCGAATTGCATCACAATTGCGACATCTTTTCATTACAAATAATCACGTCACAATTTTGTGCATTGTCAATTAAATATAAACACTATTTTCATAGTTTTCCCAGTTTAATAAATTATATCTTAGATTGAAAATAAAATGTAATAACTTAACCTAATACCGACATTTACGATCCAACATCCAACATGTTGGATCGGGAGAATAATTGCGTCGCCTATCGTCAGCGACCGAGTCGTGAGTGTGACCACATTATGGCGACTTTTGAGTCGGTGACGATGGCCGACTGGAACGAAGATTGGTTTGACAAGTTTGAATGCACCCATAAGAGCCTGGCCACATTAGAAGGTTTTTCTTTCCTTTATCTCCTAACAATCCTGTCTTCTGATGTTCTCCTTATGGAAACCCCGCCCCCTCCCTCCCCCCTCCCCCCAAAAAAAAGTTAAGTACCTTTTTACCGCTTATTTTAGTTCCCCATAAGGAATACATTGGAAAACAGGTTTGTTAGGAATTAAAAGCAAAACAAATCTTCGAATGTGGCCAGGCCCTTATTTTCTTTACCCACAACGTGTCCAGGCGCGACCAGCGGATAAAGCGCGAAGTGAGAACTTGTAAAGCGGGATTTGATATAATAGTGGAACTA
The DNA here is from genome assembly GCA_001703475.1 of Hydroides elegans. NCBI lineage: Eukaryota > Metazoa > Annelida > Polychaeta > Sabellida > Serpulidae > Hydroides > Hydroides elegans. The sequence goes on along the minus strand of LQRL01170596.1, from coordinate 14,967 downwards.
AAAATCTCATTTACGTTAATCTAACTTAAACTTAATACTATTCTTTACAAAGAACGTGTCCAGACGCAGCTAGCGGTAAAGAGGCGCGATGTGCCGCGATTAAAGGCGACTTGACGGCAGAAATTGAATTTCCAGTTGTGGGTCAGTATGAAATACATGTAAAACTGTTTTAAAAAAATATAGCATGAAAAATACGTATTTACATATCAAATGAAATAATGGCCATGATAATTCTGATAAAAATAGTGAGTGACCCAAAAACTGATCGGGTGACTCAAAAACTGATTAACAGTTCTATATAGTGTGTATTCCGTTATCCGCGAACATGTGAACTATCCATGTATGTGTGCAAATGTTCATTTTATGCTTGTTCAGTGTTGTATCCCCTTTGCAGAAAGCTACCGGATTTCGGACAATTAAAACCCGACAACCATTGCTTTTCTGCAACCATCTTGTAAAAAGTGGAAAAAGTATACAGTACAAAGAGAATGATAATGAAATAACTTATATTTTTGATAGGATTCTCGTAAAAACGTTCTATAAGATGTTATATTTATGTTTACACAGGTACAACAAGTGTCGACCTCTACACAGTCGTGAGAGGGTGCATTGAGCTACCGAAAAACCATGGCAACGGTTGCCAAGACAAACTATCGTCTGAAACCAAGGACTATATTGAGTCGTTTATCGAAAACGAGATCGTGGAATTTGAAATCGATGTGATTGCATTTAGTGGGACAGCTTGTTACAGTGCGGATAAAACACTGACAGACATGAATGGAGCTACGATGATGCGCTCGTACAGTGTAGCAATGATGTGTATCTTGCAAGGGGTTTTGATGGTTTTGGTATAAGTGGAGGCGGTATCAGGACAACTCACCCAAAAACCAACTCACCCAAATAAAAATTGGTCAACTCACCCAAATTCTTGGATAACTCACCCAAGTGTTTGGTCAACTCACCCAAGTTTTTTGGACGACTCACCCAAATTTTTTGACAACTCATCCAATTATTTGTTCACATTATGTCCAAGGAATCGACATGTTCGAAAACGTTCAAAATGCGTTCAAAATGTTCAAAGGTTCAAACTATAGTTTATACATATTATTTCGAATATTTGTTATATAAGTTACATCAGAAAGGATATCTTATGTTGAAATGTACCTTTATTTTGAAAATAATTATATAAATTAATGCTTTTTGAACCTTTGAACATTTTGAACCAGATTTCTAACAATGTAGGACTCATCTGAAAGACTTGCAAATCCACCTGTTATCAAACCTGTCAAATGTCTGTGTAATTTACTTAGATGCCATACTTCCATACATTAAAGGGTCTCTTGTATTTTCGAACATTTGAACGTTTTGAACGCCTTCGCACACAAAGTTACAAAATTTATTTGGTAAAGATATTTTAACTTCGACCGAATTTTCAAAGGAATATATATTACCTTTTCATATCCTTTATATCTCAACTTTGAACATTTTGAACGTATTTTGAACATTTTCGAACATTTCCAATCCTTGGACATACCTCACATTATAAGACAAAATATCACGTTTTTCTCATTCAGTTGGCACTGATATCCATAAATATACGAATATTTATATAAATATTTCTTCAACATTCGAGATAACAGCGATATTATATTGCCTAGAATTAGAGGAAAGGACTGCGCACCTGCCTGGGGAGCGCAAAGTGCTTAATTGAAATCTCGAATCTATTGTTTTTGGTTACAAAGTGACTTTAAAGCATAGATTTGATAGTAAAAATTGTGCATCTTAACGAGAAATATGTTTCCGCTGTATTCTCTTTGTTATTGAAACTTGGGTGAGTTGTCTAAAAACTTGGGTGAGCTTACCAAAAAAATTGGGTGAGTTGACCAAACAATTTGAGTTGGTCACAACTTGGGTGAGTTGGTTTTTGGGTGAGTTGGTTTTTGGATGAGTGGTCCGACATCCTAAGTGGAGTTACTTCTGTTCGGGCAATATAATTAAAATTCAAAAAATAATCTTCGTGTGATGCTTTCGTAAAGATTTGTAAGTTGCATTTTTCGCCTATGGCATTTTTTTTTTGTGAACAAAAAGTATTTGATTTTACATAATCATTTTTTAGGTCTGTGATAAAAAAAATAAGTAAATGGGTAGATCAAATTTACGTTAAACAATGATAAGAATGCCTTTAGAAGTCTACATTGAGCACATTTTAAAACGATGCAACGTATACTCTATCAAACGATAAGTTTCGTTCCATTTGAAAATTGATTTTTTTTATATCAATGGATGCTAATAGTGATTTGAGTCTAATATTCATAGTGTGGTTAACGAGAAACACATGGAACGTCTATCATATAGATAGATACTGACGGAGTTGTAAATATTAATAATAACAATATTAATTCATCGAGCATTTTTATTGCTTATGAATTGATTTCTAATTGTCTATACATGCATATGATAACAGTGAATAATATTATAGCATAACCAGTAATAAAATATTAAGACATTTGATCAGGACTCGCAACTATAAATATACATTCTTCATATATTTATACATCATTTTCCTTTTATAAAATTCTCATATCTGATGGATTAGACAAGTAAAATGATATTGGCACATGATTGATTAACCAAAAAAAAACCTTTTTGTACAAGTGAAAAAAAAATTCTTAAACGAACGCTAAAATGCCAATTCATAAGTGTAATAGATCATAAATTTAACTACTAATACCCGACCCTCACATACTATTAAGTTAAAAGTTAAAGACTTTTTAGAATACACACGATATTTAATATTATGGGTAGATTCTACAAGATAATTACGTCCGATTCCTCTTACTCTCACAAATTTACAGAATGTATACACTTTTTTGTTTGATTACACATATCCTGCATATTATTATGCTCAAACATAGAGCGACTAGCATATGAATAAGTCATTGAATAAGTTATAGCAGACTTCACATTTTACCAATAGCATTTTAGCTTATCGTCGTTAAACGTGGACCCAAACTGATTCAATAAGAAGTAAATTTTCAAACCAGGGCCCATATGCAGGAACAATCTTACATGTCTAAGTGCACTTACATTCTAAGTTCGACATCGATATCTCGGTTTATACTTCGAATTTCTGATTAAAATAATCTGAATAGCTTGAACACACTTCAAATATTATAATATTAACTGCTTGATTATATAAATCTGGCCATATATTAAGATAAAACCTACTTACTTAGAATGTTAGTGCACTCGGACATGTAAGATTGTTCATACATATGGGCCCAGATTAAATTGTACAGAAGATCGTTAAATTGTGTAAACGCATTTTTTTTTCAAATAAAACGTTCGTTCTAAGGCTCGGTTACAAATTCACTCTAACCTACAAATATTAATTACATGTATAAGAGAGTTATATAAGGTTCATCCTGAACTTAGCCAATATTTCCATTGCATTTTGCACAGCAACCAAATATTCAGTATTTTACACTCTATTAAAAAGAAAACGAGAATAATATTACACTGGGTACACGATGGATATTTAAAGCAACTTTATTTAAAGGGTTTACTGCCTAAAGGAAGGAAACGAATAAAATCTTTTGCAGTTAAATACAGTGAGTCGCTGTTTTTACATAAATCATTTAGTTTTTTTTTCTCAAAAACACCAAAATATATTCAGAGAAAAACAAAATTTAATTCGACCCTGTAAAGTTACATCAAAAGCATCACAGACCTATATAAACTCTCTGCAGACCTTATTTTCAAATCCATGGACACACACATGCAATACATGTATACCTAAGGCATAGAACAATTAATAAGAACAAAATAGCGATCAAAAAGATTAACTTCAAATAACCATCAAAGCGCAAAGACACATGTATAAGCATCTTACTAATGGAATCATAAATTTCATTTGATTATTTCAAAAGTGTTGTTCATTATGCGTTTTTGTGCGTCAAATAAATGTGATCACACGTAGATAGAACGAGAAGGCTCAAGAGTGGATAACAGAGAAAAGTTATGTGTTTGATTTTCCGTGAGGAAGAGAGAGAGAGAGAGAGAGAGTGAGAGAAAGAGAGGGAGAGAGAGAGAGTGAGTGAGATAGGGAAAGGTGTGGACAGGAAGAATAAGCATGTAGAAATATCAAGATTATTTAAACAGATGGGTACAGAGAATACAGAGAGAGAGAGAGAGAGAGAATGATCGATAGATAGAAAGATAGATGGATAGTAAGAGAGAGGGAGAGAGAGAGAGAGAGAGAATGATAGATAAATAGAGATAGAGAGAGGGACAGAGAGAAAGAGAGAGAGCGCGATACGTTAAGAGAGGAGACATATCAAGATGACGATAATTAGATAAAATACCCTTAATCAAATTTACAATGAACCAGCTAAATATACATATATTGCTTAGCATACATTAATGGCACTAAATAGGATATTTAATATTGCTAATATTATCTGCTCAAATATATATTTACATCCACGAAATAATACAATACTTGCAGCAATCAGATCTAATATAAATCTGTTATTATAACGATACTTTGATCATTTATATAGCATTTAAAGCAAATTCAATGGCAATCGCTATGTATTGCTTGCCATGAATCTATAATACTGAAGGTGTTTGCAACATTGTTTTTTGTTTTTGATAAATTAAGAGCTGACATGGCTATAAATAGAATGATTGTTATTGTAAAAACATTGAAATATAACACTAGAAATTATTTGTATGATTAAGCCAGGTCACAAACTTTGAAATCCATATTTAGACAGCTGAACCACAAAAAAAAAACTATCTGCATTTTTCATAATATGTGTTTGATAATGGCCGTGTAGAACTTATGTATGTGGTAAGATCACCTTTAAACATAAAACCATCATTCCTGGGGATTAAACTGATAAAACTAAGAGCGAGGTTTAGTCCCCGAGGCATGATTCGCCAAAATGCTAGCTTAATCAGTATCATTAATGTTAAATGCTTTACCAGATAGAATTGTTTCAGTCCCTACATTGTATACATCCCTTTAGGACTCCTCCACGATTTCAAATGAATTGCAGAATGATCATATTCTCATTTTCAACATATTGAGAGGTTTCAAATGCATCGGCAAAGGACCATCCGTTGGCACCCAGACATAGAAACGTATATCCAGATTCAAATTAATACATTTTTCAGCTATTTCTATTGGCAAATATCACTATCTGCATGATTGTAGGTAGAGTTCTTAAAAGTTCTCCATTTCAAATACATTGACGTATGACCGTCTCTCGATGTCAGCAAAAGGATAGTTTATATATCAAATATGAAGCGTTCAAATGTATTGGCAAATAGCGGTGTAGAAGTCTTGTAAGCAAGATGAAAGTTGGGCGATTCGCGGTCGCTCTTCGGGGATCAGCGACCAACAGCACGCCATCACAGCGAACCTGCAAAAATGAAAAAAAAAATAAAATAATAAAAAAATCAATAAATTAACCAATAAAAAATAAAACCAAACAACAGTATTTAATGCTTAGAGCTTAAGACTTAATTTAAGAACGGATTGCGCAAAATTCCGGTGCGATTATTGCAGATGTATTCACTTAGATCATAGTTTTCGTCTCAAGTATATTCTAACTGTACTCCCTCAAGTACTTTCTCAAGTAATTGCAACACCCTGTATTATATGTTTATTTAGTTTCCCTGTAGGCTATACTCACAGTTCATCTGGGCAGTTAAGTGGTTGTGACACCCGGTAGCCCACCCTCAAGTTATTGCGACACCCTGTACCATATATTTATACAGAATGCTACCAAAATGTTCTATACACATGAAACATCTTTTGGTTCTCTTTACTATAGATTTACTCACAGTTCATCTGGGTAGTGGTTGGTTGCGACACCCAGTAACCTTCCCCTTAGTTATTGCGACACCCGGTAGTATTCAAATTTTACATACTCATATAATGATAACAATAGGCTACGGACAATGAATCTTTATACTCACAGTTCATCTGGGCAGTTAAGTGGTTGCGACACCCGGTAGCCCTCCCTCAAGTTATTGAGACACCCTGTATTATATGTTTATAAACTGAATGCTTCCGATATGTTCCCTATCCCTGAACCCATCTTTTGCTTCTCTTTACTATAGATTTACTCACAGTTCGTCGGGGCAGTTAAGAGGTTGCGACACCCGGTAGCCCTCCCTCAAATAGGCGTCCATTTCAAACGCATCAACGTCGGCGTAAGGCTGCTGAGCTGATGTCATGATCTCCCATATGGTCACACCGAACGCCCACTGGAAAAGAGGAGCGGACGAATTAGGAAAAAATACTAATTGTATACATATATTGATTCATCTTGCATAACTCTTTATCTATGATAAAACTTGTTAATTAATTTATTATTAATTTATTGGTGGTGACACCCTGTATCCCAAACATGATATCCAAGACGGTCACGCTAAACGCCCACAGGAATAGGGAAGGATATATTGAGATTATCATCATTATGATACATATTAATAAACAACTCTATAGCGTGGTGGCAATATCCTGTACCCATAACACAGGGTGGCCACCTGGATTTCGAAACGGAATTCCCTGAGTTTTCCCTGAGCTTTCCAGAGATTTTCCAGGTCAAAAGACCATCGTATAGTGAACTAAAAAAAATGGTAAAATGCACTATAAAATGAACAAGGAAGTATTTCTGAAACAAGAGCAGGCCCCAACCACCCCTAAACTCGAAGGGTGTGGTTTTTTTTGTAGATTTTAAATCTATTTCCTATGAAAACCGCTATTTTTGGCCAATTCGACAACTTCCGGTCGGGTGTTTTTGGAGCGAAATGGCCAAAAGGCACATCTACGGACCAAGACCTTTCATTTCATCCTATAACCAAGTCTCCATGACCTTCCGTTCAAAAGTTCTAGCCCGTTCAAGAAAAGTATGACGGACAGGCAGACGGACGGACACCCAAAACCTATGACCCAAACCAAGTCTCTATGACCTTTAGTTCAAAGGTTCTAGCCCGTACAAACCCAAGTCTTAAAAAACCGTTATTTTTGGCTATTTTGGCCAATCTGACAACTTCCGGTCGGGTGTTTTTGACCAAGATGGTCAAAAGGCACATCTACGGACCAAGACCTTTCATGTGAGCCTATAACCAAGTCTCCATGACCTTCCGTTCAAAGAAAAGTATGACGGACAGGCAGACGGACGGACAGACAGACAGACGGACGGACACCCCAAACCTATAGGCCCCCAACCTTTTGGGTTGGGGCCAAAAACCGCACTCAACAAAAATATTTTTGAAACTCAGTGGTATAACGAGTGGTATTAAGCGTGACTTTGTGCAAAAGGAAGATCAATTCGTTTTTAGGACATCTTTGCCTTATCGTTAGACTAAACGAATATGTGAAGGAATCCCGTTAAATCGCATTCGCCGGAACATAAATACAGCGATTTACTGTGCAACTGTGGGAGCGTCCAATACGGCAATACAATATCATCCGATCACCCTATTGGAAGGAAATGAGATTATGAATAACTTGCTGTGAGCGCCGAAGGCGAGAACGAATTTTTCATAGTATTAAAAAAATCGATGTCGACTATATTAAAGAAATTTATTTAAAATCACTCAGGGAAACTCGGGGAATTTACATAAAAGGGGATTCCCTGTGTTTTCCCTGAGATTTATAGGAATTGTTCATTTTCCCCGAGTTTTCCCTGACTGGAAAACGTCAAACAACTTTTCCCTGAATTCCCTGAGTTCCAGAGGCGGTGGCCACCCTGTAACATAGTTCGATTACATATGAAAAGTGCCTGGAAGCATATAACATATTAAGAATTCAATTAAACTTTTAATTTGCATACAAAAGGCCAATATGTATAGCTTACCACATCGCTGGCGTATGAATATTGATTTTCCAATAACGCCTCGAGCGAGAGCCATTTGATTGGTCGATTCTCATTATCGCCCAAACAGTGATAATCGGCGGGAAACAAATCACGTGACAGCGCGTTGTCGCCTAAGCGTACCACGAGGTCACTGTCGATTCTGTGGGTATTTAAAGAAAATAGAAATATAGACATAGATAAAGCTAAATGTGAACACCTTATTAAATTAGTTTAAGGTTTATTTTCTTACGGTTGTTCAAAACATGAACGCAGTGAAAGTAGAAACCAGAAGCCTGTTTGGGAATCTCGCCACATGAGGAATAACTTTGATCAATTTTGTTATCGAAATGAATGTTTTGCTTGACATTTAGTTTTTATAATATTATTACTTAAGTATTTCAGGACATGTATTTTAGTATAATATGCTAGATTCTAGTCTTCTTGGTATTTTAGAGTCTTACTCACAAGCAGTTTCGCGTGGCTATATCCCTGTGCACGATGCGATGCTTGTGTAAATGCTGCACGGCCCGTGCGATCTGAATGGCGATATAGACGAGTTGTTGGGTACTCAGCGACTAGAAGGGGAACAATTCGAATAATCAGAACAATTGGACAAAGCATTTGATTTTGTGGAGATGTGGACAAGTAACATGTGACGAGTTGTTCGGTACTTAGCGACTAGTAAAACAAAATATATAATTTAATTAAAAACATAACAAAGAGCAAAGTAGTTGTTTTTCCGGAGACGTGGGTACGAACGGGTTAACCTATGTGGTAGGAATGATCTGAATGGCGATGTAGACGAGTTGCTATGTATTCAGCGACTAGTAAAATAAAATATATATCTTAATTTAAAACAAAACAAAGGGCAAAGTAGTTGTTTTTTTTCGAACACGTGGGTACGAACGGGTTAACCGACGTGGGTACGAACGGGTTAACCGACGTGTCGGGAATGATCTGAATGGCGATGTAGACGAGTTGCTGTTTACTCAGCGACTAGAGATGGAAATACAATGTATATAATGTGTATGTGTATATGTATATTATGTATATGGTATCCGGACAAAAATTCCCCGGACATAAAAAGTTACGATTTTGGCAACATCGGACAAAACGTCCCCATAAAAAAGGTAAATAAAATGTTAATCTCTCAATACTATTTCATATAAAGATTAAATATAATTCAAGACTCTTTATCTTCAAATATGAAACTATATGTTTCTAAATTCTATTTTTATCGGAAGACTTAATGTCCTATGTTGATCACATCGTGACTTTATGTCCGGGTACTTTTTGACCGGGATTCGATGTATATATAATTAATAAAATGTCGCGACAAAACCTTTATTTTGTTTGAGATGAGGGTGCAAATGGTTTAACTGACAAGACTAGAAAGAAATTATGTGATTTTGACTGGAACACGACCGATTCAAATACGATTCAAATACCAATAGGGCCTCACTTTGCACCAAAATGTTTGGATATCAAATTACTAGCAACACATTTCGAATAATCTCAAACAACATAAATATATGAAATTTAATGATAATTGTGTTTTCCTCTCTAATCATCATTGATTTACACTGTATGGCCTATTATTTTTGATTATTGAATCACATTTAAACTCTGTAATTATAACAAGCACTAAAGTAAAACATATATATATATATATAGGTCAACGCACCTGCTGTGTGCCTCGTTATGAGATTTTAGAACTCAACACGTTTATATTATATAAATAGAATTAATCAATTAAATCTACATATATAGGTCAACGCACCTGTTGAGTGCCTCGTTCTGAGATTTTACACCTGAGCAGGAATTTCTTGAGGTTGCCCTCGTTGAGATAAGGAAATATTAGCAGCGGTTGCTTCTCGTTTTGTAAACACGTGGCAATGAGCGGGTTAACATTTGCGTGTAGGTGACCTTTTAATAAGCAGGCCTCGCGCAAAAAGACATCGATTTGACTAGGACTTGCCGCTTCTGTTGAAAAGAACAAGGAAAATACATACCTAATGTTATTATCAAATATCACTTTTTCTTCTTTTTCTTCCATTTTAAATCGCTCATTTGGCAATGAGCGGGTTAAAATTGACTTGTAGATGGCCATTCAATAAACAGACCTCGCGAAAAAACACGTCACTTTGACTGGGACTGTGACTAAGATTTAAGAAATATTATTAATCAATGTAATCATCAATATCCCCTTCCTTTTTATTCATAAGGTTTTAACAAACCATTTAACAAATATTTATATCTGTTGTTCATGTGGCAATGAGCGGGTTAACAGGTGTGTGGAGATAACAGATTAACAAAAAGACGAATCGCAAAAAGACGTCCGGTACAGTTCAGTTTTTATGTAGACAATTTTATTATCAATTTCCCAACCCCACTAGAGAGAAAAAAACGTAAGCCGTGGCTAAAAACGTAAATAATTTTAATATAATCTTATTCTTTATATCGTTTATTTCCTCATTCAAAGGGGGAGGATAATGGAGCGGGGTTCTGGAAAACGCACCTGTGATTGTTTTGACGCATACGTCCATAGAACTGGCTGCGTCACCTGATGATGCGCCCTCGAGTAACAGAGTGCCGCGAAAAATCTTGCCAAAGGAGCCTATGCGCAAAAATAATGAATTTAAGTACTATGACAATAATTAACAAGTGACATGTCATTTCTCTCAAGGTCAATAATTTTTCAATTTTCTTTAGAAAAACTGTTACTTGTTCAGTAATTATCATTATATGTAATTTGCACGTTTCTGATTGTGTTTAATATGTGATAAAAAAATGTACCAAATTGGTTTATTGTATATTATCATGCAATCAATCATGTATAACAAATCCTTTCAGGAAACGGATACATCATGTAGCTGTCTTACTTCAAAGTACAGGACAGGTACTCACCAATAATCTTTAAACGTATCCTTTAACATTCAATGTTAAACAATGTGAACAAGTGATGTGGAAAGAGTTTAAGATCAGGAATATCGATTTAGAAGGTCAAACATTTAAGGAAAAGTAATATGAGAAGAGTTTAATATTAAGAATATAGATTTTGAAGTTCAAAAATTTAAGGAAAATCTCGCACCTTCCATGAGCGCCTGTCCCAGCACAACCTGGCTCTGTTTTATCTGGATCTCATGTATAATGCCATCCACCTGTTCCATAAGCAATTGAGTATAAATACGTTCAAATGTCAAACCTGCAAAAGCCCTAAATATGTGGTCAGAAACCTATGATTATGATGAAAACTTATTCTACGAAAGTATGGTCCTTGCAAGGGAGTGTACAAGTGAACCGTCTTTATTATCAAATCAGTTTAAAATACTTCATAATATAACAAATTGTAGGAAAAATCTTTTCAAATGGGGTATAGCTAGAAATGATACATGTGAATTTTGTAACGATACGCTTGTAGATACTTTAGTTCATGCATTATGTGAGTGCAACCATACTAAAAGGTTTACTGAGGAATTGTTCCGACGCCTAGATCGGGAGAATATATATAGAAACAATACTAGTTTTATATTTGGTGTGAATGACTTAGCTCTGAATATGATATTCTTAATTGTTAAAAAATATATACTATATGTTAGAACATTTAAATTAGCATTTTCATCAAAACATGTAATGCAACAAATTTACGACCGCATTATTGTAGATAAAAAAGTCCTAAGTCAATACAAGTTTAACATT
>LQRL01170582.1:0-14282 GCA_001703475.1 Hydroides elegans | reverse complement strand
TGAGCTTGTACGGGCTAGAACTTTTGAACGGAAGGTCATAGAGACTTGGTTATAGGCTCAAATGAAAGGTCTTGGTCCATAGATGTGCCTTTTGACCATTACGGTCAAAACCACCCCACCGGAAGTGGTCAAATTGGCCAATATAGCCCAAAATAAAGGTTTTTCAAGACTTGAGCTTGTACGGGCTAGAACTTATGAACGAAACGTCATAGAGACTTGGTTATAGGCTCAAATGAAAGGTCTTGGTCCGTAGATGTGCCTTTTGACCATTTCGGTCAAAACCACCCCACCAGAAGTGATCAAATTGGCCAAAATAGCCCAAAATAGCGGCTTTCAAGACATGAGCTTGTACGAGCTAGAACCTTTGCACGGAAGGTCATAGAGACTTGGTTATTGGCTCAAATTAAAGGTCTTGGTCCGTAAATGTGCCTTTTGACCATTTCGGTCAAAAAATCCGACCGGAAGTTGTAAAACTGGCCAAAAATAGCGGTTTTCATAGAAAATATATTCAAAATCTACAAAAACCCATACCCCTTCGAGTTTGGGGGCGGTTGGGGCCTGTTCGTGTTTCACAAATACTTCCTTGTATGATTATCAATTCTTTTCTTCAAAATAAGTTGTCGAATTACAATTATTAAGCTAAAAAAATCTCGAAAAGTGGGCCACTGACGGCCTTGGACCTCGTAAGTAAATTATAACCACGGCCCGAAAGTTCGATTAGGAACGAAGCACATCAAAAGTTGGGTTGTAAACCACTATATATGCGAAGGGCATTATACAATCTATCCATTTAAGGCCCCATACCCAATGTTGGGGGCCTATAGAGTTGGGGTGTCTGTCTGTCGGCCTGTCTATCATCGCTTTATTGTACGGGCTAGAACTGTTGAGTCAATAGTCAAAAAGACTTGCTTATAGGCTCAAATGAAAGATCTCGATGTGTGAATGTGCCTTTTGATAAATTTGACTAGATTCGGCCATCGGAATGGCCGAATTTGGCCAAAATGTCCTAAACACTTGTATTTCGACATTTGAGTTTGTTCGGGCTAGAACTTTTGAACGGAAGGTTATAGAAACTTGGTTGAATGCCCAAATGAAAGGTTCCGGTGTGTAGATGTGCCTTTCGACAGTTTCAGTAAAATTCGGCCGCCGGAAATTGGCCGAATTCGGCCAAAATGCCCAAAGCATCGGTACTTCGAAACGTTAGCTTACAAAAAGTTTTGGCTAGAACTTTTGAACGAAAGGTCATAGAGACGTCGTTATAGGCTCAAATGAAAGGTATTGGTGTGTAGGTGTGCTTTTTGGCAGTTTCGCCCCAAAACGGCTACCGGAAAATGGCCAAAATTTGTGATTTTTCATAACATGAGCATATACGAAATATTTAATATCCCTTCGAATCGGGGGGCAGTTGGGGCCTCTCGTTTTTCACAAATGCTTCCTTGCTATACATTCCAGAGGTTGACATTTACACAAAATCTATAATCGCACTTGCGCAATTAACTTTCAAAAGCAAGACCCTCGACGAAAACATTAGTCGCAACCTAACATTCTAAGACTTCGTTTTAAGGAATTGAATTATATATTTGTCTACGTAAACATGAGACGCTATACATAATGATACATACTCTTTACCTTATCACCTTTCAGATAATGTATTATTTTATTTTGGTTTGAATAGAAATGAATGTCTGTATACATGTCAAAATATTTTATAAAATATAAGCTTCGTATTCAACAAATATATGACAACATATTGTGATGAAATAATTGTTACTCGATTTGAAGAGAAGTTAACTTGGTCTTTCGACATGTAATTAGACCGACATGGACGTAAAAGTGACGTCATCACACTTACGTTCACGTTGGCCTGTTTGTTGCTCAGCAGTGATGATTGGGAACAAAAACAATTAAGACGTGATCCATCATAGCTATTTTACATCGTCGTTACAAATAAATAAATAGACAGGCTATGTTTGGAAACGAAACTCAATATAATTCAAAGAAAACTACACTATAGAATGTATATGAGAGTAAAAGATACTGATAATGTAATCATCAGAAACGATTATGAAAGTGAAATGTGGATGAAGTTGAAGGTTTTTAGAAAATAGTACATATAAAAGTCTGTATGATATTTAAGTTGAATTCAATGTATGTACAAATAGAATATGGTATACCAATGTATATAAACTACGAGTGTGAAACAATTCAACCAATAAATAAATATTACGAATTATAAGTAATCGAATCCACAAACATAACATCAGTTTTGTCACAATAAGAACTTTGAAATTAGTTACGAATAAGTTTATGGATGATCACTGATAGTTCCCCAAAATGAGCAATAAAGCCAACTTTTCGCGTTGAGCTAGAACTTTTGCACGGGAGTGGTAGGGACTCTCTTGTGCAACTCGTAGTTTGAGACAATATAAAAAGGTCTGGATATGTAGATGTGAATTCTTATGGAATCTCCACCTTTTTATGTTTTCTGGGCTGCACATAAGGGCCGTGCATAAGGAGTCCTTCGCCAAGTGCCGATGGACTTCAGATTTACCTTCGCCAGATCCGATTTACTACCGCACTTGTAAAAACACGAAAATCACATTCGCAAAATAAGCCCCGGATCAAATAGTCAATAGTTTCACAGAAATATATTTTGAACTCTTTTTTTTTATCATAAAATTTATTCAAAAGTTTATATATCAAATATGTTTCTAAAGATTTTATAAATAATCAGCTATTCATTTCACACGTCTGAACTGCTATTTAAGGAATTGTAAAAACGGAAATACTGTTTTCTATACTAAACTAGCGAGTGAGGCAAATTTTATATTCGCCAACTGAGATTTACATTCACAAGCATACTTAAAGTTAACCACAGAAAGCTTCCAAAATTACGGGAAATCAAAGTTGTATAATTAACAAGTGATGTACATCGTTTGCATTGGTTTTATCTGATCACATTGATAGAGAAACTGTTCAATAAAAATTGACAAAATATATATGCGCAAACGTGTAGAATAAGGAAAAATGAATTACAGAATATTCAGTTATGCTCATCGTTAAAGTTTGTCTAAATTAGCCGTTGGAGTAAATAGGGATTCTAATCGTATGATTCGTATAATGTAGTATATCGTGTAAACTGTAAATGTTCGTACAAATATGATTTCTTTATAGTTTACTCGGTCTTGGTTTTGGGTTTTTAAAAAATAATGAAACACCTACTTTCTTTGTAGATAATAACTGGTATTTATATGATATCAACCGAAACTACAGCAACATGACAGATTTACTTAAAGAGCTAAAGCCATAGCTAAAAACTAAAGCTGGGTCATTGTCCTTGACAATCTTGTTTTTACAGAAACTACAGCAACATGGCAGGTTTACTTGACGTACGCAAACTTGCAGAACTTATGACACCGGCAGAACAAGACTCTGACAGTGAAGATGACTCTGTAAGTTGTTTTAATATTATTGTGTTTAGTGTCCTTCCAAACGTCACATTAGATACGTCTCAAAGTAAGGGAGTTAAAGAGTGACTTCGGTGGCTTTCCAATTTCAATTTGTATTGAAATTTATTCAGGCTGTTTCGAGTAAACCAATATAAGATATTTATAGCTCTTCATCAATACACTTACATCTCCAATTGTTCTTTTCATCATTCTTAAATTAGATTCAATATTGTCTTTTGTATAACGCATTATTAATACATATGCATGGAATCACAATGAATGTATTTGATCTTCTGTAGCCGAAGAAACCGATGGCAACAATGGGACCAGGACACATTGGATCCGCCCCACGAGTAACGACCAAAAGTAATGTTTCATTTTAAAGAAAAACATCTTACAACTTAGCTTATTAAATCTGCATGTTTCATATAAATAACATATGATATGTTTGCAAGTTTCAATGGATTTCAAAATCTTTCGCTTATATTTTTTCTCGAAAAAAAAAACGATTAAAAAAGATGCAATGGTTGGTGATGTTACACTGTATCATAATTAACATCACTAGGTTTTCAGTAAGGTATTCCTTTAAAACGTTTCAGTGTTACATAATTCATAACTATATATATCGACTGAGCTCAAACCATTTGTAGTTATAAGAATGCCGTATAACAAATACGCTCAGATACTTTTGATACATGCGACCTGACCGGTCAGTGGTGAAGTAATTAAACTGACTCGATCATATATATCAACTGTGTTTATATACTCCATGGATTCTCCAGTAATATATAATGTTTTGACTCATAGGCGACCAGTCTGCGACCAAGCCAGTGGACAAGAAACAAAACAAGGACATTTGGGCAGAGGAAGAGGTTCCTCAAGGCTCAGAGTTCGATGATTCCCTCGATCCGAGGCCACAGCCAGAGTAATGATATTTTGATTGACAGTTTAAAGAAAGAGGGAATTGATTGATTCAATCTATGTCAGGAAATATCTTTTTGCCAATTCCGGTTGATGAAGAACACTGTTTTCCTTGACATGTATCCGAATTTGTATTCATCCTTCTAAAACTGACGCTTTTGTTATGAATTCAAAAATGAGATAGCAATTTAGACATAACAGTCCATGCACATACTATCATGTAGCCAATGCAATAACTAAGGTGATCTCTCTAAATTGCATTCTACTTTTTCTGCATACACTTTCCGGTCAGTCGAAACTATTTTTTAACTGTCTGATTTTGCAAACAAACACATTTAAACGAAATAGTATAGTTCCCTCCGTTCTCATTATAACTGTTTAATGACTTCAAAAATATTTAAAAACATAGGCCCATATCAACTCGCATAAAAGTGATATCGATACATGTATTTTTTTCAGCTACGATATAATGTACAAGCAAGCGGTGTCGACAGAAGATATGTTCCTCGGTATGGGCAACCGAACTCCAGCCACGTCCAGCTGCGAAGACATGCTAGTAATTATATTCATAATTATAATATCTGGACCACTTTGCTAGTGTTGCCGATGATTTGTAACATCCAATAAAACGTTTGCATAAGCTAAGGAGTTTGAACTGAAACATGGTGCATGTTATCGTTAATGCGATTCATTAAACTAACTAGTAATCTGACCATATTCCTTTTTGTGTTTCATTGATAGGTGAAGATAAAATTGCCTGGAACCAAAGCTACTGATGTGAAATTAGATGTTAAACCAAAGTTTTTGGACTGTAGATCTCCAAAATAGTAAGTTATGTAAATTGTCATGCATGAAATCGCCTTAAACTCTTTATAAAGTGATATGTCCGTATATTTTGCTTTCATACCGGTAGGTGCAGTTTACCTTGAATATTAAGTATAATATTGTATCAATATTTCAACACGACGATTTATAAACTTAAAAGGCCAAACGATTTGTCATATTGTTAAACAAATATTATGCCGTTTTGTTAAAATGTTGCGGTAAGCTTAATTATTACTTTCCATTTTCCTGTTTGTATCAATATAACTTATTTTTGATGTTCAACCAAACTAATAAACTATTTCATTTCCTATATTGACAACTTTGTTGACATTTTGCCCTAAACCTTACCCATATAATCATTTTAAACATATACATGTAAATTAACTTCCAATGCGAATGTTAGGCACGGTTTAAGTATAACCGAATTGAACAGCGTCTAATTTATGAAGAAAAGATGTGAAAAGGAATGGCACTGCATTTCGTTAAACAAATACATGAGTAATCTGAATGGGGATGTTTTGTTTTCGTTTTGCAGTAAACTCGGCCTTCACCTTCCACATCCGGTAGACGAGCAGAGCGGGAAAGCGCAATGGGACGGGAAAACGGAAACACTCAGTGTGACACTTAGGATGAAGCGAGAATACGACTTCATGAACTTCTAATATAACATTTGGGGGTTGTATTATACATGTAGTTGTTTGTGATGATCTGGTTATTATGTTTGTGTCGTTCGAATCGGTCATATTCTGAAGTCACATCTTGTTTTGTCGATTAAATACTATTTGAACAGGGTCCGTGTATCCTTGAAATTACTTGTTATACTAGAATTTCAAAATTCCTTCAATTACACTTGAATATACATGTATTAGCAGAGCGGAAAAGCGCAGTGGGACGGAAAAACGGAAACACTCAGTGTGCAATTAGGATGAAGCGAGAATATGACTTCATGAATTTTTAGTCTAAGTTGGGGTTTCGTTTAAATTATTTGTGATGAACTTGTGTGTGTTTTGTTTTAATGAATTACGTTTTAAGTGATGGTTTGTTTTATGAATAAAATACTATTTGAATGGTTATAACACTTATTAATTTTAGATGAAATGGTATAAAAACATATATGGATTATAATTGGTTCCTACTACGAAATCAATTTTAAGGGAAAATATATTGTATTTTGGATACAAATATATAGCTTTTGGGATACAAAATTCGGTTTATAAAGAATGAGCCAATGTGAAAAAGGGATTAACAATAAACCCTAGTTCATTGTTAAATGGTCAGAGTCCTATCAATGTGATTATCCTACAGTTAAAAAAAAAAACAAAAAAAAAACAATAAATATCAAAATTAGATTCATATTAAAAATAAATTGATAATACTCAATGAACCCGTTTTAAGTCATACGCGAGAATATGTTCCAGTTTATTAATCAACTTATCATAATTCAATTTATATGAAAAGAAGTTTGTTTGTAAAATAAGGTAACTTAATCATTATTTTATGTCCCGAGATTTGCCAATGTGTTCAGTTTAAACTTTTTCAGGTTATTATAGGCCATATTTGAAAAATAAATATAGCGAATTTCACAGGTAAAGCTGCTGAGTCAAGAATAAATCCGTCCATGTTTACCAATTTTACATTATTTTATGTAGAAGAGCCATTATACAGATACATTATGTACATATTCCACGATTTAAGTAGGATTCTGTGATCATTTTTTCCGCTGTTTTATACACCATGTACACAAACGTGAATGATTTTAATGAATAACTTGTATAATCACTACAGTACTCAGTACTGGTAATATAATTTAGATTATTGTATTGTACTCAGTACTGGTAATATAATTTAGATTTTTGTTTTGCCTCTGTTTATAAATTTATGTCAAAGCTTACAACCGTCCAGTTAAATTCATTTGGTATTTCCATCTTTGTATTATTCATGTAAAATTCATTTCAATTATTAGGAAAATTTCCTGACACTCATGCCAAAGAAAATAAAATATATTTTAGATTTGTTTTTGTTTTATTAATTTTTGTTAATGCATTTTCCACATTATTTTCAGAGACGAATAACCCATATGTACAAAACTTCAGTTACTTCATACACTCAAATAGAAGTAAATGCATACCATAAACACTCACTGCAACAAAAAGTGTTACACTAACAACTTTCGCTATAATTGCACTTAATCATAAAAGACGGTACAAAAACATATTTTACACGCTAAAAAATGTTACGATGAATTCCTTTAGTTAGACTGGATATATTATTTGCCTTTAGTACGAACACCAGAAATTTTTAGTCTGGAAATGGTAATGCAGAAATAATTTACATGATCATCAGAATACACTAACATAATACATACATGTATAAGAAAATTTGTAGAAAGTATTTTCTAGCAAACACAATTACAGCTTTAGTACTTTATGACTAGCATAATTTTATTATCAAAACATAAATATTAAGGAAACAGAAGATCATCTACTAAGGTGATATAATTTAGGCGATTTTTTTTCACTGATTATACACATAATGAAATTTGGTTGATTATCACACATTCGTTTATACATTAAGACATAAATCAGACTTGGTTTTACTCGGACTTTACTCGGATCCTTACGTATATAAATGCCAATTAGCATGATCAACAACTTGGTGATTTTATAGATTATAATTTGTACAACGAAACTAAGGTTTTCTTCTGTGTCCAATAAGGCGCTAAACTGTCACTGCTTTTCAAAAATGGTCCAAGTAAGGAATGATACACAATACACACTAAACAGACATATACACTTCGACACTGTTCTACTAATCCTGTTTTAGTTCTGTCTTTGATCCTTCAGTCCATGCAACGTATATAAACATGATGAGGACCAAATGTATAGTCGTGATTGCTACGATTGCTGCATAGAAGTAACTTGTTGTACTTGACATACCAAACACCCCTGAAAAAAATAATCGATATTATATATAATTATCAATTTTAAACTGATGTAAAATCGACCACGAAAACCATACTATAGATCATCCACATTTATTCCTCATTACACTACTAGAAAAATTTAAGTTAACTTAAAACCTCGAAGTCTTTACGGAAACATCGATGGTATCAAAAGCGAAATTTGTCACAGCACATATATACCAAAAAATATATTCAATATAAAACTGATTCAATACTCATTTATTCTTTATAATAAAAAAAAACACACTGATTAAAATGTTTGAATTAAATTACCTTCAAAAACCATTGATTTGCTCATGAAGTAGAACGAGATGGGTAGTATTATGATAAGTAGGCTGTAAAACAGCAGCTTCTTCAACACAGCTGTGGTACTAGCAGTCTCCTCACCGCTGCAATAGTATATAATATATCATTTTAAAAATGATTATTATAACATTTATATACTAGAAATTTGTTAAATACATGCAGCCCCCTCATGTCAAAAGTGTTCGGTCCTTAAGTTTGTTTCACACATTATTTTGGTCATTATTTTCCACTAACGGTTTTATTCTAATTAAGTCAAGTCAACACTCCTAATAGATACAATTATATCTATTAATAGATGCAACTATATATAAATATATTTTTTTTAATTCGATTTTATAGCTAAGAATCTATAATCTACAATCTAAAAGTATCAGCACCTACAAGGTCATATTTATTAAACATACTTTATGCTATTTTTTGCTAATGTTACCACTTTCTGCATGTATATCATACAAATTAACATCTACAATAAGGAGCGTTTTCTCTATAGCCAAAGATATATTTTCTATGACACCTCTGTTCAAAATTATCACTCAATTGAAGGTAAATGGAACATAAGATCGATATTTCTGTCATTTTTCCTCCAAATACTCGCGTTTATATTAACAAGGAAGCATCTGCGAAACACGAGAAGGCCCAATTCCAAAGGGAAATTGAATATTTCGTTTAAGCCCATATTTTGAAAATCACAACTTTTGGGCATTTTGACCAAATCGGTCAATGTCCGGTGGCAAATTCAGCCGTAACTGTCAAAATGCACATTTACACGATAATTATACCTTTCATAATTCATTAGAGCCTAAAGTCTGTTTTTTAAAGATCTAGACTCGGTTTTTTCCTTCTTGTATGGTTATTTCCTATGCAATCTCGGATTTTTTTTTTTTTTTGCAATAGATCCGTACAAAGACCCGGCAATTTTTCATGCTAATTAATTATATTTCTTATTCTTTTTTGTTCTTTTATTTTATGAAAAAAAAAAGAAATTAAAGAATTTACTAACATTTTTTGTTCATGAAAATGGGGTGTTTCTGATTGTTTGACATTTTGATGGCAAAGCAATAGAGTTTAGTTCTTTCGCGCCTAAACATCTAAGGTCAGAATCTAGTTTGTCCCCATTTTCAGTACTCTATTGATCGATGCATACAGGGACGTAACACATATACTATTATATAGGACGATATAAAGCCATAGACTACCATGTGAATTACCTTTTCTTATTTTGTTTCCATATATGGAAGCAAAATAATAAAAATGGTAATTCACATGGTATATATGAAACCAAAATAAGAAAAGGTAATTCACGTGGTGTGAAAGATCATTTGTTATTGTTCAATTTTCAAACATATATTTAACAATGTCGATTAAGCATCGTGTTTTATCGAAAGAAAGGAAACAAGTTATCTTGCAAGTTTACCATTATTTAGAGAAGGAGAGTAAGAAAGGGCCTCAGTTTTCCGTTCATCAATATTTTAACAAGATAAAGGACATTTTCGATATTTCACAAAGTCCCTAGAGTTATCATCAACCTTGATGAAGACAGTGATTCAGAATAAAAAGTGAGTATAAAAAATGTTTTAAAACGAACAAAATTTA
Source organism: Hydroides elegans (assembly GCA_001703475.1). Lineage (NCBI taxonomy): Eukaryota > Metazoa > Annelida > Polychaeta > Sabellida > Serpulidae > Hydroides > Hydroides elegans. The sequence goes on along the minus strand of LQRL01170582.1, from coordinate 4,226 downwards.
CCCTGTCGAACCCCTTAATGTTTCGTGCATGTATCTAGGCACCTGGCAACCAATGACCATTTGTATTAATTCTGCAAAAGGGCGTCTAGACCTCCAAATAACAGAGTTTACAAACAAATCTCTATTACGTTCCACTCAAAGATTCTAGCCCATATAAGTTCATATTTTGAAAATCATTATTTTTGGGCGTTTCGGCTGAATTCAGGCACCTTCCGGTGGCAAATCGGGTCGAGACTGCCAAAAGGCACATCTAACGCCGAGACCTTACATTTGAGCCCTAAACATCGATTTTTCAATAATATTCGTTTGAAGGTGCTAGCCCGGGCAAGAAAGTGATGACAGAAGGATAGACAGGCCCCCAACTTTGGGTTTGGGGCCATAAAAAAACAGTTCCTCATTTGGTATGGAATAAGATGATCTTCTGATTTGATTGCCGGTACCAGCGATAATAAAAATGGTACTGGATATGGAAATGGAACAAAAGTAAGCCTTCATTTATTCTATGTTATTCATTGTTTTGCCTTAATTTTAGGTTAAAATATAATATTTATGAATACAAATGCAGAGATCACCAAAACCGTCGGCCCGGGGCCGATAGATATTCGCTCGGGCCGACAAAATTTTGGACCCTGTCGGCCCGATGGGCCGATAGAAATTTGGCCAAACTTCAACGTTGTCTGACTATTTATTTATACATTTTTGGGATCTAGAATTGACTTATCAATGCAAAGTCTTGAAAGATTGCCTTTGCCAAGACATTGAAAGGCCTCGAAAAGGATTACATATTTGTCTACATCCTTTCGCCCCGCACTCTCTCTCCTCCCCCATCATTCCTGTCTACAGTGTACAAACGCCAACCAATTAAACATGGGAACAATATATGATTTTTATTGGTTGAGTTTAGGCTCCAGGCCAGTGTTATTTCGTTCGGGCTAGTAAATTTTTGAGGTTACTGGTAGGGATGGGTCGGGGCCAGATTTTCGGCCCCGGGGCGTCGTGACTCAAACCCCGCCCTGTCGCGGGGCCCCGTTGATACCCTGTCTTATGATATTTAATCGAGCCTTGACATGAACTATGATTTAAATAATAAGATTTCTTCGCAAGGTCAGAATTGTGAATTTATAGAAAACACAGTGATTTCATATCACAATATAAATAGATGTATGAATAGGTCAGATGTGAATAATTTTTATATTTTTGTTTTGATATTTGCATTATTTTGATCAATTTACGCATCTTTTCTGTTGTTGACAGTAAAGGTCATTAAGGACGACGGGGCCCCGGGGTCAAATTTTGCCCCGGGGTTGAACTTTCATCGACGGGGCCCCGGGGTTTCGGGGCCCCGACCCATCCCTAGTTACTGGCCCGGTGGGTCAGTATGAAATTTGGAAATCATTCCTACAATTACTTATTTTCTATCGATTCCTCAATTTTTATCAGAAAAAATTTCGCTCGCGCCCCTGGCGCTCGTGTCTTCAGTCATCCAGTTTTTTATATACACATTTACGTGGAGATTATCGTATGAAAAAAATATAGGTAACGGTTCGTTTATCACAATGGTCTATTCAACCTGTTCATTTACTTATCTTTATGATTTGATCATATGAGATTGAAGCTTTTCGGATAAGGATGGCATCCCAATCAAGCGTTACCTGCATTCGGAATCGTCGTCTTGGCTGCACAGAAGTTGTTTTAGATGGCACTCGCATGCCAAAATATGCGGTTTTAAGCATAATAATAATATTGAAATTGGAATCCTTAATAAATTTTGCCTGTGCCTTATTTTTCAATATTTATCGTTTTCGCTCGTGACTTTTCAAAGAAAGTTTCGTAACCTTAAACGTGAAAATTTATGTCATCTAATGCTCCATATTCGGAGGCGGGTGAGTAAGATTTCGGGCTGGCCGAAAAGATTTTAAGAGTTACTGGTCCAGAGGGCCAGTGAGAATTTTGGCTTATGCGCGCACACTTGCTATGTGAAGATAATATCATGAATTTAGGCGTAATATTTCGGGCCGACAACTTTTCGGTCGGGCCGATAAAATATCAGTTGTTGTCGGCCCGACGGGCCGACAGCTATTACGGTGATTTGGTGATCTCTGCAAATGTTCAGAAGAATTTAAAACTTTGAGTATGAAGTAGAAGTTATAAAATATGAACTTTGAAAATTGTTCCATTTCCATATTCAGTCAAATTTACATACTCTTCTTCTTCTTCTTCTTCTTCAGTTTCTTGTGCAGTCCTCGTTACGAGTATCGCGCACTACATGCAGGTCGGTGCATCACACAAAAACGAAAAACTTGGTGCAGTTTGTGCTTTTATTTACAGTGCAGGGTGTAGCATAAGGGTCGAAACCCTCGGTAATTTCGAGGGTAAATCAAGATTACCGAGGCAGAATTGAGGTATCCTCGAAAAAATACCGAGGGATAAATCGAATATACCGAGGCAAAATTAAGGTAACATCGCAAAAATTTCGAGGCAAAATCAAATTTAACGAGGCAGAATTCAGATACCCTCGAAATATTACCGAGGCAGAATTCTGGCTTATGCTACACCCTGCAGTGTAGACTAAAATCCGCGCGTATTTAACGAAGCCGTATTTGTTGCACCTGCTGGCTGAAGGAATCAGCATTGTCGCATAGCACAGTTGATGGTGGGATAGAGTTCCATAGTCTAATTGCGTCTGGATAGAATGAGTGTTGGTAGACTATGGTGCGAGCGAACGGTACTAGATGATTTACTCGTATAGCTTCCCATGTATACATTAGATAAATGTTTATAACTTTGTTGACTTTAAAACGAAATTATTGGCACGATGTGAACGAAATTTCACTTGTTAAAATTCAGCTTTATATTATGTCCAGTTCATAATTTGTCCACCGGTGTCGGGTTATATACGAGTAGGCTGATGATTTGTGGGCTCGGGGGAGGAACTTCAGATTTCGGCGGATGTCGTATATTATCCCCAGTTTGTCTTGTAATATGGAATTTATGCGCGATTGATTTCATTTTAATCATATGTCGATTATTTGGCATTCTCTGATGGCTGTCACTTAGTCGAGTTCCATTTCCGGTCAATTTATTTTATATTATCGCCCATAAATGTTCGTTGTTTTTAAGTAAAATTAAATATAAGTACTTGTCTTGCACGGGAAGGCTAAACTCAATAAATCTTTTTCTGAATGTCATGCAATAACATAATTATAAATACGTAAAACCACCTTAACTGTGCACGGACTTCGTTCATCTTTTATGGCTTGTGTATACTTTTACCAATTAAAATCACTGGTTTTCATTTTCTATAAAATGCATTTTCCACCAATGACAAAAGAGAGAATTCAAGAGAGTTGGGCCAAAAAGTGTACTTTCAAAGATTTGTGCCACATTTTGCGAAAACACTTGAGTCAACCACCTATTTTCGGTAAATTTTCTTATAAGCACAATGCTAGTTTGTATCTCTACTGGATGACATTAAGTGCCCAAAACACACTTTTAGTGTTTTTAAAAATTCTTTTCAATCTCTCTAATAACGGACGATGCATAACACATGTACACCAAAACCAAAACGGATGTATTTCTCAAAGACAAACAAAACGACAATACAGTTATTAGTCTTCAACAACAAAACTCTGTTAAATATTCATTTTCAAAAAGAAACATGCCAGGCGCGGATTTAAAGGGGGCGCACCCGGCGTGCGCCCCCTGTTCGCCCTTATATGCAAGACAAACAAATAATTCCCCCCTGTTCAATCTGATAGTTTATACTGTTTGCGCCCCCAGGTTCAATATTTTCTGGATCCGCGCCTGCATGCGATTTTCGTTTTACCTTACCTTATGTTACCTTATGTTGATTCTGACTACCAGGTCTTCCTAGACCTCTATGGTCAGCTCACTTCTTGTGTCTAGATAGTATTCAGTGTTTGGTCGACTAGAGTAATGCAATTTTGATATATAGTTGTACATTCAGTTGTACATTATATCTTGGCTGCTCCAGAAATTGTCTAATCTATTTTTGAAAGAGTTTAGGCTTGATGCGCTAATCACGTTTGATGGCAGGGAGTTCCATGATAATACAACTCTTTGTGTGAAAGACTCCGATCTGAGTTTTGTTTAATAAAGGTCATGTTGTGCTGACTTCAGGTCGGGTCACCTGTGAGTGGAATTTTTGTGAATATCCATTTCCGGATTTTTCTTTATAAGGCTTTGCACACGGTAAATCCTTCCCT
>LQRL01170578.1:9519-21826 GCA_001703475.1 Hydroides elegans | reverse complement strand
GATCGGTTGAAAATTGTCGATTTTGGAGCACTTTAAAAAGTAGCGAAAAGTTCATATTCAGATGAGGAAATGGTGGTGATAATATACGATATTATCATTTGAGTACGTGGTATGTGCTTATATAAGCAAACATGCTTATATAATCATATTATTTTTTAGATAAGTGAAATGATACTTTCATCTTCACTTGTCTCGTCAGCTGCCCTCCAAAAACATTTCGCGTGTGATTTTATAAGCAATCATGCTTATATAAGCATATTTATAAGCAATCATGCTTACATCAGCATATTTATCAGCAAGTTAATAGAGATGTGTTAACACCTATCGGGGGCGCCTGGTGCATTTGGAATGGGCTTACAAAAGTTATCGTGCTTATAAAAGCATATTTGCTATGTACGTTAAATGATATATTTGTTCCACTGGCCTTGTCAGCTGCATCTCAAAAGTATCTGGGATGTGCTTATATAAGCATAATTTAATGTCATGAAATTATCTTTTTGCTTCACTGGCCGTCTCAGATGCCTCTCAAAAGCATTTTGGATGTGCTATCAGATGTCTTCAGAAAGTAGTGAGTGATGATGCAAGATGTTACTCTGTTTTTCTTTCATCACATGATCTTGTTTATTTGCAAAATGGTACGTTATTTCCAAAGTTAATTTTAGTAAAAACTGACCATCCTGCATCTACGAATTGTTGAAGTTCACGGGGGATCCAAGGTCACTGACCTTCTAGTTTTCTTTACCTTTTTAAAATCTTTCTGCAGCATATACAACTTGAAAAACGCGGACTTCTTGTCTATGTTCGTACTAACAATTAACTTCTAAGAATATGAAAATTAATAAAAATTATTTTCGGGATTTTTGCTTGGTTTTCATGCATAGATTACCCTGTTCTCCCTTTGTTCTTTGACATATTTTCTTTGACTTTTTGGACCAATGTTTCCCGAAAGAATTTGACCATTTCTAGCAGGTTTTGGCAAAACAATTTGCTTAAGAGGGTTGATTACTTGGGTTCCAAGGTAGTCATAGTGAACCCCAGAATTAAATTCTCGAACTTTGTGGCAAACGAGCTATGTTCTAACAGAAAGAAAAATGGAATTTTAAGGCGCGTTCACGCAAAAACATATCCTAAATTTTTGCGTGAACCGAGGGGATAAATTGCTATGTTTTTATACAAATGTGGCTTTAGAAAATATCAGGTTTCGTGCTTTTTTCCCGAGATTTTTCGATTGCGTGAACACGGCCTTAGTCTAACATCCCTTTTGATTTCAGGAGAGTACTTTTTTGTGAAAAACAAAAATTGTGAATAGCCAGATATAAAACAAACAAATTCATAAAAGTATCTTTTTTATTTTATTAACAAAACTGTAAAAAAAAAATCACGTTTCTAAACTAACATCAATGTCACTGGCAGTATGAAATACATACACTGTCAAAAAAAAATTGGAAGACATTCATCAATTGTGCATAGTTTACCAATATGTTCAACAACATAGTAAAATGTCGTATAAAGAAGTAGCCTTTTACATGGATATTTCCTAAAGGCCATTTATTTGCGCTTAATGATAAAACTTCGTGATGAAATATTGAGTAATTAGTCAGATTTTCAACTTTATAAAATTATATTTTTCCTTCACATGCGCTTTGTGTTAATGACATAATGTTGAAAAACACAATAATATCGCCCAAAAAATGTCTTGCTAATACAGGCTAAAATTTAACTTCAATTGATACATGTGTGGTACGAAAGAGAAATCAAAGGTTACTTTATAATACTCATGTGTACCTTTGGACAGTCTATTTGAACGCATTACATGCACAATATTCATTTAAAGCTTTAAATCAGTTTAATTCGTCTTACTAATTTTGATTAAACCAGGAACATAATTATGACGATATATTTGTTGAGTCATTGAGTTCTCCCTCTGGTTCAAGCTGAATTAAACATTACATGTATGAGTGCACTTTGAACAATATTTGAACTATTTCTAAATATATAGAGCACTTTATGATAATTCGTCATTTTATCAAATAAATTATCTTTTGGTTTGAACTGTTGAAAACATTTTGGTATTGCAGGACAATTGAGCAAATATGCATTTGTAAAAAGTATTTTGAAAAACTATATTTGTTGACCACTCATGTCACTATGAAATAATAAGACACATCTTGTTTGTTAAAAATAATGTAAACCAATGAAACTCACGACGCAAAAAACATTATATTTTATTGTTTAATAATTATAAATTAATACTTTCATTTTAAAGGGAAAATATCCATGATGCACCACACAAACTAGATATGTCAATTTGATTGAGCATTTGTCTTTTTTACAAGAGTATTAATAAATGAGTGGTTCACATATTTTCATCCACATAGGGAAACCGTTATAAAAGACACCAACGTACAAGGCAAGATTTATTTTGTACATATAACGATATGTTTTTAATGTTTAAGGGCCTTGCCATATTGGAAGCTTTTTCGAGCTACACCCCTTAAACAAAGCGTTTCTAAAGCACATCGCTTTTCATGTTTCGCACTTGGAATAGCCTACATTGGAAGGCACGGTTTGTTAGAGAAAACAGCTCGAAACAAAGCTTTCAATATGACCAGACCCGAACTATTCTATCATATAAAATCTAGTACTAAAATTGCACTACGTCCTAAATATACTCAGTCTCTCAGTTCATTTATTCAATTTATTCATCATGCTAATTTAGGTCTCCAGCCCCTTGAGAATCGCATCAACTTGGATGCATTAAACGGCGTAAAATGAAATTCACTCATTAGCGTGGCTTCTTTGAGTTCACCTAACGTATTGCCATCCACCTGATGTTTCTCAAATTCCGCTATATGCACGTCCATATTAAGTAACTTAAGGCACTGACCCACATCACTCACGGTTAACTTCGATGTCCTATCGGGCACATCTTCCATTGTTTTGATTTTGCTGTGTTTGTTTACATCACGTGGTTGCGATGCATCATGTGACGTCGTGGACAACTTCCGGTTGCTACTTTCCTTAAGTGATTCCTTTCGCTGCAAAATAGTAGGTTGAATAACCCCCATGGGGGTTCCCGATGAAGTCTCGCTGATGTACGAACCACGTGGTCCAGAACGAGATCCAGAACGAGACGTCGGTTTGCCGCTTTTTTTATTTGATTCATCCGGGGGATTAATACTGCTGGATGAACCACCTTCGATTTTGTTGCGTATACTCGATACCGAGTGGGCCGCTGTTGGTTGATTTTCATCAGCGAATACATCGTCTCTATTGGCGCCACTACTACTACTTTGACGTCTTGTAACGCCACGTGAACTAGCCCCCGCTTCAATATGACTCGTGTAATGCACTGTATCTTCATCCAATCGGATTTCAGCACCAGCCGTTGGCATGGTAGCAGTGTTTACATGCGACAAATGTGAATTCTGTTGCGCGCGCCGTTTTGTTTCCTCGCGCTCGCGACGCAATAAGGCATCGCGTGCGATTCGCTCGCGTTCTTCCGATTCCTTTCGCAACCGGTGCGATTCGCCGTTTTCATCGGCGTCAGCGCCGGAAACGACCGAAGAATGCCGAAGCGCCTCTTCGAGTTTTTCGCGTTCGATCCGTTTCCGCTCACGCTCTTTCTCCTCTTCCTGTAACCGCTTCTGCATTTCCTGTTGGCGCCTCAGCTGGTTTTCCTTCTCCAGCCGACGTTTTTCTTCCTCTCGCTCCTCGCGACGTTGTTTTTCGAGCGTTTCCTGTCCGACTTTAATGACATTATCGAACATCGATTCGACGTCTTCGTCTTCGACGTCTGAAAAGGGCGTTTCCGGCCGGGGAGGAGGATGTAGTTCCGGTTCGACAACAAACAGTTGCATTTTAGACGTAGACGGAGATTGGTCACTTGTATGTGATTCGTTTTGGCGATTATAGGTATCGTGGTTATCGAAATGAGGTATGATATCCTGTTGCTGTTCTTGGACGAAGGGTGAGGTGGTCGAGAAATGCGGAAATATGTCTTCCATTTCCTCCTTGCTGTCATCCCGCTTTTCGTCATTATTTTTTGTGCGATTCGCTGGTGTTTCATCTGCCGTTGAAAACGTGTGATTGTCATACACGTGGTTGTGTTGTGAATCTCGCTTTCTCTCGTTTGAGGGCAGGTTCATGTACATGTCTCCTTCTCCTACAACTCAAACAAAAACATATACGTGTAGTGATAAGGTGCTAGTCTCATAAAATGAAAGACTTGTAGCACTATTGCAAGGATACCAATTGTAGGCCCTACACAAAAGCAACCAAACAAGAATTCGCAATTAAAAATATGTTAAGAAAACTTCTTAATATTCTTATATTGATTGTCCAATCCTATCTTTAAATTAACGTGCGTATAACGTGGGTCATACCCGCATCAAGCGATCCTAACACTTTATTTGTGTGATATACATATATGTTTTATTATTTTAGCACAGAATTAGCGCTATACCTCCTCCTCCCCCAGTGCTGGTTGTGCTAGTTTACGTGTCCAATCTACTTTTCGATTTTTAGTGCGTAAAACGTGAATTCAAACGTGGGTCATACCCACATCAAGCTATCCACACTGCCCTTGTGTGATTGTTATTATTATTATTTTTTAAGATGTAGCGTTTAATACCTCCTCCCCCTCCAGTGCTGGTTGTGGGTTTGTTGCGTGTCAGGGCCGGGGACTGGTGCCTAGGGGTAGAAGATGTATCATCGGCTACCAGTGGTTCCGGCATGGCGCCCTCGATGTAGACACCTGTGAAGGAGGAGAAAATCACTAATACAAGAAACAGTACGTATATATATGAATGTGATATGTGGTAAATTTACTTTGTGAAATAATTCGTGATTATGATTTTATTTTACAATTCAATCACAAATGAGTAGTATTTTTTCCTTTGAAAACATCACTGTTTATTTAAGAAAATCAATGTGTTTTATTGACAATATCATACTCAGATAGTGAGTTACCCTGATATCCCGTGATAAGAAAACCATTCAAATGTCTGAGGATCTACAGTACATCGCGCTATGCTCCAAGCAAAATCCCCCCCCCCCGCCCTGACCCATTCGGTCACGTTACTTCCCCACTCCATGGCTTTACCCCCTTCTAAGATATTAAGATTTTACCTTGATCGAACCCCCTAGATTTTTTATTAGCTCGTAAGATCTAAAAATGTCTTACCTGGGTACCCTGTGATGAGCGAGAAATTCAAATGCCGCACTGATCTGCTATACATTCCACTGTAATCTCCCCATTCGGCTGGTGTGGCTCCGCGCATGTTCTCTGCGACGACGAAAGTGGCGTCCATGAAGGAGGGAAGGTGTAGGATGTCGGTTTGGTCGATCCAACCTGGATGGTTCAGAAAATAGTTAGGGAGATTTCAAATATGAGGTTTTATGTAGTGTTTCAAAGTTATTTCATTTTATGAGAATCGGCTTGTACTTTGAAAGGCGCGCCCATAAATGAGGGGGAGGTGTAGGATGTCAGTTTGGTCGATCCAAATAAACGCGAAATAATTAGCAAATGCCTCATGGCATACAGTGTGCATTTGTAGATTCTTATATGACATGAAGGAGGGAAATTGTAGGATGTCCGTTTGGTCGATCCAACCTAAGGATAGGTGCAAATAAACGCGAAATAATTAAAAAGAAAACGTATCATGGCATACAGTGTGCAATTGTAGGTTTTCATGTGAAACCATGAAGGAGGGAAGGTGTAGGATGTCAGTTTGGTGGATCCAACCTATGGATAGGTTCAAATAAACGCGAAATAATCAACACCTGCATTAAGGCATACAGTGTGCAATTGTAGGTTCTTATGTGAACCATGAAGAGAGGAAGATGTAAGATATCCGTTTGGCCAATCCAACCTTGGAGATATAGAGAAATATCGGTTTAATCATATAGATAAACGACTAGTTATGACATGGGTAATAGATTGTCTATCCTGACGCGTGGTACTTAGTTTCAAAGTATTAACACTAATTGTTTTATACGGGACATTCAGATTTATTGTTAATAGAGATATAGGTGTCTTTTTTGCCCGTTCTTCCTATGATTATGACATGTCATTTTAAACAAATTCCACATGAACTTTCCACATTATCTAGTCATTACTGTTTAACTGATTTACGCTTACTATTACCACTTATCCCACATAACCAAATCCAATAATCATTCCTACCATCATTGATGCCGTTGCCCCTCAAGAACACGTCCTCCTTCAAACTCTTGACGTGTAAATCCTGACCAATGAAACGCCTTGACGCCCTCTCCGCGTCCTTGGCAGCGGTCATGACCCTGACCCGCAGCGGAAGTGACCTACTTAGGATGACGTCACGAAGTTTCATCCAAACTGCAAAGAAATATTGTATTTATATCAAAAATATAGAAATATGGATCTTCCATAAAAGCAGCCTTGAATGAAGGTTTCTGGAATCATTCCTAAAAAGAATATGGAATTGAAATCGAATTCTTATCACTTGTACATATTTGCAACACTTTTTTATTGGCTTATTGATTTTTGTCCTTAGCAGTGGTCATGACCCTGACCCTAAGCGGTCGTGACCTTCTTAGGATCACGTCATGCAGCTTCATCCAAACTGCAAAGAAATATTGTATTTATATAAAGAATATGGATCTTCCATAAAAAAGTCTTGAATGAAGGTTTCAGGAATCATTCCTAAGGGGAATATGGAATTTAAATCGAATTCTAATCACTTGAACCTATTGGCAACACATCTTTTTTTTTCGTTTATTGATTTATTGAATTTTGTCCTTGGCATCGGTCATGACCCTGACCCTAAACGGGCGTGACATACTTAGGATGACGTCACGAAGTTTCATCCAAACTGAAATGAAAGTGACACAGATGGTTGATTGTTTTGGCACGTTTTATTAGTGTGACAACTACAAATATATGTTACTGGTATCTGTCCAGATATGTGTAGGGTAAAAATGTATTTCATAGATAGACGTTTCGGTATGAACGTATGGCGTGAACGTATTTGATAATTAAATTCGTGAGCAGATTATGAAATTTAACAAAAAAAAAACTTTTTTTTCCTTAGATGCGAACACAATCAAATATCTACCGGATACGTTTCAGTGATTAAAAGAAAATTGAATTATTTTATTGAGCGTCCAATTATAATTAATCGTTAATACAATGTATAGTCTCACCTCGATCATTTTGTTCGAGAATGTTGACTTCAAGGGGGTAGTCGACGGGCATACTGAACTGCTTTCCTTGTGCATCCGCCATCAATACTCGCTGTTGCCGACCGGTACTGTGTACTTGAAGTACCTATAAGTATAAGAAATATATATCAGAATTCTGTACATGTATACATTATAAAACAAATATTCTTAAAAGTTCATACAAATCATAAGTTTCGTTAATATGTCGAGGACGTCTCCACTTTTGGAGACGTTTCCATTTTCGGAGACGTCTCCAAATACGAAACGTCTCTAAATACGGAGACGTCTCCAACAGTTAAGACGTCTTCGACCTGGTAAACAATGCTACCAACTGCTGAAGGTGCGGTGAGCGGCTCTTAGCGTATGCGTCTACGTTTTCTATAAACTACGTTTAAAATAGGACTAGCTTTCGCTAAGCGGATGCTGCGGTCTCAAAAAGAAGAGCACTACGCGGTCTTTTTTAGGTGTTGCCTTCAGCGCAAAATCAATTGAAACATTGAAGGTGCGATAAATAATCAAATTATGAAAAATACGTTTTGCAAAACGGTGTTCCTATTTTTGTTCGATAGCTGATCCCATGATAGCGTTCATCTTAGTTGCTGGAATCGTGAAAGGAAAGTCTTTTGTCAAAATAAAAATCGAAATACTTGGGAAAAATACAAATTTCGATTGGATTCGTAAAAAAAAAGGAACAACAAAGAAAAAGGAACACAAATTTTGAGGAACACGGCGTGGGATGCTCTTCTCAAAATGATCCTTATCCCCTATAGCCATATACATCCATTAATTAAAACTATGTGGTAACAATATAACGTACAAGCATTATAATTCTCCCTTGCTGCTATATACTGTCATTGTGGAAACTGATGACAATGAGAGGATTGTTTTAGATACAAAAAAACTCAAAGAGTTATTATAGGCTGCTGAATTGTAATCGATATATTGTTCCTGTAATCTATAGGTAACTGCAATAAGCATCTTCAGTTCTTTCACATGATTTAAGCTTACAATAGGCCTTGTTTTGTTAGTAGAAAAATATGTCTCTTAGACGAACACCTTATCATTTTATGTATCTTTTAACATATTTTTCGGAAGCACCGAATATGTGTGTTCTATTTCACAATAGATCGATAAACGCAGTTAACGCAATGAATAATTATTGGAACCTGTTAATATACATAAGTCAATATGTAGTTTTTTTTTTATCAATATATCACCCTTAACGTCACATGTAATTAATATCGTTGCAATACCCATCATAAGATAACATCGTTAACATACATGTAATTTTACTCTTTTTATAATGAAAAGCATAATCTTATAGCCTACACAATTACAGGTCGATACACCCTAATCTACACCCTAATTATAAATATATGTTCGTAAAGCATATTTTTACAAAGTCGATTATATGTTTCTATAAACTAACTGTTAATAACCCATAATCTACATCATACATTGGTCTAAAAACAATTTCAGTAAAAATGTGAGATTCTATTAAATCATATTACATCTCGTTTGTTCAACCCGTGGGGTCTACTTTCATGTTATCCCAAGGCCACATATCTACACTAAAGATGTTGGTATCATTCTACACTTAATAAGATGCAAAAAACTCATAGACTTCTATGTGAGTGAAATTACAATATCATTTTATTATTCATTGTCCTCAGACAGTGTGAAGTATTTTTGAGAAGAGAAGAATTGTCTCTTTATACAGGGTGAGCTGGCCACAGAGAATACATTGAATAGGAGATGTTTGTGGAATGGTGTAAAAGGTTAATAATAAAATATTTGATTTTGGGCTGTTTTCATACCAGGTATATTTGAATTATTATTATTTTTTTTTTCGTTTCTGGGTACACATTGCTTAGCCATTTTTTATGCGATTTCATTCGCTACCGTTTTAATTCGGAACCAGAGATTCAACTTTTGTTGTGCTCTTATTTATCTAATTTATTCAAGGCAATACTCCATAAACAAAATAACATACAAAGTGACAGTTTGATTCGCTGTGTCTTTCAATATAATCCTGGAAAAGATGCAGGTTCAATGAAACCGAACCGCTTGTTTGGAATGTGGAATTGGCAAATTATTGAAAAAGAAATGTATGCCGAAATGGCAGGAAGGTCTGATTACAAGAGCACGTTTGTTAAACGAAGAAGCACTATGGTATAGTTTACATTATAGCATTTGTATGGACATATATAAGCCTAAGTCGTTTTCAATCCATACATTTGATTTTCAATTAAACCAGCAAACTAGTTGATAACAAATATAATTTCATATTAAGGAGCATACAATCTTTAATTGCGCATTCCAGGTTTTCTTTAAAATATATTTTCATCAAATCAAACGAGATAAGTGATTTGGTTACCATATACACCGCATAGTCGTAGTAAGGTTTTATTGACGATTTAATTAAATGTCACACAGCCATTCGTACCCTGACCCTGTGTGGTTATATCATTTTTCAATTTTTTATTTTTTGTCGGAGATAGGATGGTATAAGAAGGTTATGCCATGACACCTTTACTGAAACCTTAATTCCTACTCAGCAATGGTCGTCCTTTCTGTGCCACACTAAGATATGACGTCGAAATGATAACGTTGCATGAACGTCGTTTTGAGGTCCTATTTGTTGAAATTACCGTTGCGTTTCCAGTAGACAAACACAGAGATATTAACAATTGAATGTTCTTGGACTAGTAGAAAGGGTGCTCCGGAACAAAAGCATTTTTTTTTCGAAAACGTAAGAAAACGTTTTTTTGTGACGTCAAAATTACATTTTGTATTTACTGGGTTTTCTTATTAAGGTGACATCTCATTGACACACCCTAACACCACGTATAATCTTTGCTCGTTTGCATTTATTCAAAAAAAAGGAAGAATTGTCCTGCGAAACCAAAGTGAAATAGTATACCCTCTGATTAGACATCTTACTGTGTGCTCTTGTATTAACACAACAGGTGATATTGTAAAATGCATGTTATCCTATCTATGTGGTACGTTCTCTTAACGTCGACAATAAGACGTCGTAAACACGTCGTCGCATAGATAATTTAACATTTGTCCGAATGTGAAGTGATGTTTGTAGTAACGTACACTAGATTACGTTGCGATTCTAAATCGACGCTCATGCAACGTCTACGACAAAAGTTGTCGAATGTATATATGACGTGATCATCTATACTTTAATGGCTTAATTGACGTCGTTTGGTATCTTGCCGAGTGGGTGAGATAATATTTTTCGAAGAATTCACTTACTGACGCTAAGTCCATCAGATTGACAAGCTTTATGTGGTTTAATTCTTGGTAAGGCTATGTCTCGAATCCCTTAGATTATATGATACAGACCATCATTCCAACAAAATTTACATGTTAATATGTTTATAGATTAAATATAGGATAATTGTATCATAGTAATGCAGTATGTTATGCATACTTTTATACAGGGTATGTGTGAACGTACGGCTGAAATAGAAAGACATGTTATATATACCATATCACCTTTTCACCACCATATAATATTCATTCAAATACCAAATCATTATCTTTGAAGCATTTTTATGATAATTGAAAACTTCATATTAAATTCGAAGGTTTTTGAAGATGATACCTTAGTTCTTATGAGAAATTAGGTTCGAGAGACGAAATGTATACTATTTTACTACGGCATATTGTATTTCGATAATGTTACGAGACGCATATGGTCTATTTGCACGAATGAATTTGCATGTTTGCTCTTTTATTTAGAACAGAACTCCTTTTTCTTAGATTTTATACCTTCCTTTTTTTTTTTCTTAAACATCGATTTTAATAAACATAATAATCTTGGGTATTTGAATTGGGCGATTGCACAAGTATTGGTAATTCCAAAATGTTGAATTAACAAAGAAACTTGCAATTTAAGATTGTATTTGCATTTTAAGTGAATATACCGAAATGTAGACAAAATGAGTATTGAACTTTTGATAAGCCGTGTAATTATACACGTTTATTTTTCTATACTTGGCTGAAGTTACAATTTTCTTATGCTTTCCATTTATTTGCTATTATCCCGATCATACGACATAAAAAATCATTCATGAAAATACAATTTTGTACCGATTTTAATTGCAAATTGAATCATATGTTCCGTTGTTAATTAAGATTAGACTATAATTCTATCTATATCATCAGTCAACCCACATGTTACACAATGAACTTAAAATACAATAAATCAAATCCATTAAAAATACCGATGGTATGAGACATTTATATTTGGTAATTATATGTTACAAGTAAAT
The DNA here is from genome assembly GCA_001703475.1 of Hydroides elegans. NCBI lineage: Eukaryota > Metazoa > Annelida > Polychaeta > Sabellida > Serpulidae > Hydroides > Hydroides elegans. The sequence continues at coordinate 10,334 of LQRL01170578.1, read as the reverse complement.
TATGTACAGGCCTACATGTAATGAGTCCATATCGAATTTTCTATGAGTCGCTTTCTGATTTTTAGGAACGATTCAGAGTCGGTTATACATGTAAGTAAAAAATATATATATAATAACAAATGAGAAACACGAATAGGTTGGAATAAGTTTGCAACTTGATATTTTAACAATTGATAATGTGAATATGTGAATTGATTTGTCTTCTAAAAAAGGGTCAAAATATGAATTTTAGATTGTTTTTCCTTCAGAACAAATTAAATAATAATGGTTTAGTCTTGAAAAGTTTATAACATAAATGTTTATCAAATATGAACAGATATTTCATAAAATCTCAGAAATAACAGCTAGAAAAGCGGAGCTATTTTCCCCATTAGCTAAAGAAGGGGGGACATTCCTTCATTTCAAAGCCATTCACAATTCAACAAAGGTACGACGATAATTTGCGAATTACAGTCGACATGCCCCTAAAAACATGAATAAAAACACTTTTTTTTCAAAATCGAGTGGTCAATCAAATAAAACGCCAAGCGAAACTAATAAGCCACTTTTTCTAGTATACAACGGATTTCGTGCATATTTTTGTTGTAACCTAAAAACTTATCAACCTTTTTTGGTTAGTATGTACATTTTTGCCATATTCTCATGTGAGATTGGAATTGTGATTCAATGGATTTGCGGGAGGAGTGAGTTGTGAACATACAGAATCAAAAATATTAGGCTTATACATATTTTTGCAAGTGAAGAATCACATTTTTTCTCGTTATTTAAAAAAATAAACAAATTCGAATAGTATTTAAATTCTATTTAAAAACAGA
>LQRL01170558.1:21649-46402 GCA_001703475.1 Hydroides elegans | reverse complement strand
TGATTTACGTTTTAAATAAAGGCAAAATCTGATATTTAATAGGGGCCAACGCATACTTGATTAATTTTTCAATTTGTTATATTTAATTTGCTGTTCAAAAAATAACCGTTGAAATGAATTTTCTTCAAACTCTTTTTCTAGATTATCTTTACAAGAATCTATAATTTTTCGATATCCACGTTTTCACATTTATTACATTGTCTCCACATCTTCTAATAAGATCATTACATTTCCTCGGGGTTTATTTTTCTTGTAATGTGTAATTGTACTTTTCTACAATGATAGCACCTATGCGTGGACTATTAATACCAACAAATATTCAGCGACTTTATTGCTTTTATTATATTTTCTTATTCTAAAAGTTCATTACTAACATTTTCCAAATCAACATAACCAATGAGTTCAGCAGTATGTTTGTCATAAACTAACTCTGATTTAATTTTAATTTCATCTTATAAAATACCAACAGATGATTTATGATGACAAGAATTTTTTTTCCAACAAGTCAATCAATTGTTCGAATACATTTGCACTATAACCAATCAGTTTGGATTAATGTGAGAATAATCATAAAGTGTACGAGAACTTGGCAAAACAATCAAATATCTTAGACCATCATAAGCTTTAGCTTATTTACGTTTTAAATAAAGACAAAATCTGATATTTAATATGGGCCAACGCTATTTGATTAACTTTTCAATTTGTTATATTTAATTTGCTGTTCAAAAAATATCCGTTGAAATGAATTTTCTTCAAACTCTATTTCTACATTATCTTTACAATTATCTATGATTTTTCGATATATTCGTATTCACATTTTTTTTTTAATTTTCTCTACATATTCTAATAGGATCATTACAGGTTCCTTGGAGTTCTTTCTTTTGTTCTTCTAATGCGTAAGTGTATTTTTCTACAATAATAGTACCTATACACGGACCATTAATACCAACAAATATTCAGCAACTTTATTGCTTTTATTATTTTTTTCTTATTCTAAAAGTTCATTACTAACATTTTCCAAATCAACATAACTTATGAGTTCAGCACTAGGTTTGTTATAAACTAATTCTGATTTTATTTTAATTTCATCTTGTAAAATACCAACAGATGATTTATGATGACAAGAATATTTTTTTTCGACACAAGTCAATTAATTGTTCAATTACATTTTCACTATACCCAATCAGTTTGGATTAATGTGAGAATAATCGGAAATTGTACGAGAACTTGACAAAACAATAAAATATCTTAGACCATCATAAGCTTTGGCTGATTTACGTTTTAAATAAAGACAAAATATGATATTTAATGTGGGGCCAACGCATACTTGATTAACTTTTCAATTTGTTATATTTAATTTGTTGTTTAAAAAATATCCGTTGAAATGAATTTTGTTCAAACTCTTTTTCTAGATTATCTTTACAAGAATCTATAATTTTTCGATATCCTCGTATTCACATTTACTAAAATTGTCTCCTCATCTTCTAATAGGATCAATACAGTTTCCTTGGAGAAACTTCATTATCTTTACAAGAATCTATAATTTTTCGATATCCTCGTATTCACATTTACTAAAATTGTCTCCTCATCTTCTAATAGGATCAATACAGTTTCCTTGGAGTTTTTTTTTTCATTTTTTACTTCTAATGCGTAAGTGTACTTTTCTATAATGATAGCAGCTGGAATATTCCGTAAACAATGTATATTGCGTAGACCTAATTGATTACCTAAAAATATTTTGATAGTTTATAATAAATTATTTTTCGTCAACGGTTGAACCACTTTTAAAAGAAATGCGTTTATGCTCAGTTACTAAATAAATATACTGAGGATAATTGCGACGACAAAGTTTGCTATTCAAAACATTTTGTGTTTAAATATCCCAAGTCTGATTAATTAGTACAATTGTTTTCTGTTATTTCTGTTATAACATGATTTGAAGTGTTTCGGGTTTTCTTCACCATGTACAAAAATGTTTACAGTGGAATTATTTAAGAGTACTACTAAGCGATCTATGTCGACCGCATCGTTGTCGCTTAATTTGAAAATCGTTGTCGCTTAATTAGAAAGATTCATAGGATGGAGAATCATCAATTGCGGTTGCATTAGGTATTATTGGTATAGTCGAAGATGATGAATCACCAATGTCGTATTCCGTCGCCGATGCGACAACTAAAATAAAAATTCTATAAATGATCTCTTTATTCCTTCTTATTGTTTCAGCGTCCAGCCTTCTTTTTTTCTGCACTTTTTCTTTCGGATTTCCTTTGCACGATGTAATAAAGATAAATAACATTTCAAAAAGGAAATTGATGATAATATCAAATTGTTTGTTGATAAATGTCAAAACCTGCAAAAGTTGTACGCAGATGTCTAAGGGTTCATTTTGAGACCATCATCAAGTTTCTTTGCCTATCCGTCATTGTGATATTGCCTGCTTGACTGACATACACTCAAAATTTGATGTACATTTACTTTTTCAACCAGATGTATATAGCTTTAATTTAAGCCCGTGACGTTTCTATGCCCATCCGTCATTGAGATATTGTTTTCATGAAAATAATTGACGGACAGACACACACTCAAAATTTGATGCATACTTACTTTAAGATAGGACTTGTTGCCGAGGGTAGTCAGGCTAGTAGTACTAGACAGCGATTTGGGGCACTTTTTTTGTCTGCAGAGTAAAAAGGGCAAAACAAAGGCAACCGATCAACAATCGAGACCTAGTGACCGTTCTCTTGGCAACCACAATGGAGGAGGGTAACCAAGGGATCAAAGGGTGAAATATTACCATAGGGATAACGGTTTCTTTTTCAAAGAAAGCACAACAAAAAATGACTCAAATGAAAAACTTACAAGAAAAGACAAAGACAAAAAAGCTGTCAAGAGTGTATCCAAAAAGTTTTCCAAACATAAAAAGGTTTGTAAAAATCTACCCGTTTGTAAAACATCTATTTTGACATCTCACGTAAATAAGAAACAAAAAAAAAAAGTAATAAATGGTATGAATTTATTATCAAGTAAAATAGCGTCCTAATATTAATTTCAAGTTACTCTTTCAAAAAATGTTAAACCAAAAAAGCACAGTAAATTCATAACAATAATTTTTCGCAATTCGCAATCCTAATCTAGAGTAAAACAAATTTGCCAAACCACACACGTTACAAAAATGTTCCGGGTAACACTCCCGGCACTCGAAAGCATGGCAAGGGCAGTGGTCCATGACCGACGCGCCGCAGTCTCTGCAGAGTAGACCTTCCTGGTTTTCGCAAGCCATATTATATGTATCGATTTCACGCTGTCGAAACTCGTCAAAAAGCATCTCAAAAGCAAACACATGCTTAACTCTGTGGCACTCTTTTGGTGAGTAATCCAGTCTACGCGGCGAAAGCGGCCTTCGCATAATGGTTGTAGACACGTCCATTGACATATCCCCAATCCTTGATACTGCTCGCACAATTTTCGGCTCACGCTCCAAGCCGGAATATACGTCTTCATTCACCGCTACGGGTGTTTGCATTAACTTCTCATTGAAACTTGTGTCCGGAGTGTCCAAACATATTATTTCAGGGCTATCAAACTCCAATTTTTTCGCCGGTAAATCCTCATAAATTGTTATGACCTTTAGCTTTTTTGGGGCTTTGGTCAAATCATCCATTTTTTTATAATTCTTAGGTGTTTCCATTTTTAATGACAACTTTAATCTTTTCAATTCAAAAGTAAACGGTCGTTTGATATAAAGAGCTATGTTTCCTAGGCTTTAATGAAAAGTACACGAAAAAAAAAACTTAACAAAAAATATGACGTACACACAAACGCAAAAATGTACACATAAAAAGGTGCACAAGTTTTAACGCAAAAAGTGGTGACCATGATCGCAAAATAATGCAGTATTGTGATGTAAAAGGACTAACACTACGGGTTAGGCACATGCCTCGTAGTGAATGAGCTCACGCTTAGAATCAATAAAACACATCTAGTCTTATGAACTGAATTTTTAGGTAGATCTACATAAGTAATTATACAAGTTAATATAGTATTGTGGACACTATAAATGATTGAATACTAGCAACGCCAAGAATAACATTTACGCTAACCCGACCCCAGCACGCGCTCTAGGATCACATCCCTGCGTGCGAGCATCCCATGCCCAGGTCCTCACAACAACCACAAATGAAACAAGTCCAAGGACTTATCCCTAGTGCACACCGGCACGAGCATCCACGCGCTTAAGCCCACACCAGACGAGTGTCAATCCACTGGCCACATATTAAAACATATCAAATACATATATAAAATTTATAAAATGAAATCACAAAACCGTTATTTGGTATATCACAGATCGAAATTGTGTCGCTCAATACATATCACTGAATAACTACAATATGAAGACATTAAAATACAATTACTTTACATGTAACGGAAGTGCCAAACGTGTGCCTAAGGGGAGGATGTAGCTAAAGCTCTGCCACAATAGCTACATCGCCTATATAAGTAAATGTTATTGTTAATTTAAATAAAGAAAACATGCAATTAGAGATATTATATAAGAAACGTTAAAATCTAAGGGAGTCCCTACATTAAGAATAAATTATATGGTCCTAGAACTGACCTCTGTGTCTCACTGAAACATAAAAACATATAATGATTATTGTGTTAAATGTTATATCAAGTTATTATAAAATAAGGTGAAGATACAAATGATATGTAGAGCTTCTTTATCATTAAAATTCCATATATATATATATATATCACTCCCGAATATACCACTGCGAAAGACGGAATGGATATTGGCAAGGAAGAGGGAGCCACAGGACCAACGGGTACGGATGTATTTGCGGCGGAAGACGCGGCAATGGCTGTATTTAACACATCCGAGTTGGGAATGCGGGACTTAAGATTCGCCAACGAGGCGGCAATCCGATTGGGGTGTCTCAGGATAACCACCTCGGGCCTAAAGGGCTTGCCCGTGGTTGCACACATAAGTTGAGGGTAACTGTATAATGGGAGCGTGTATAGTAGGTGGGACTGATGGGGGGAGACTGGAGGGAAGGGTTATAAACTCCTTGGGTTCCCCGGCAATGGGCCGCTTGTCCGGGCACCAGCAACCCAACGAACTACTAAAGAGATTAAAGTGAGAATATTTGCATACCTTGCAGAACGGGATCGCACGGTAAGACAGTAAACGAACTTCGATGTACTCAGACGGGAATTCGTCCGTCTCTGTTGTCTTCCCTAGATGACGGGACGCAGCATGGCTCTGCAGAGCGCCACCGTTACAAAAGTGGGCTCCACAGAGCTTGCAGATGAGAACCAAGTCCTTCAGGTCGTGGACCTGAAAGAAGTGATCCTCCATATGCTGGACGTCAGCACACGTCAAACCACACTTATAACATTTGTGTTTAGAACCTTTAGGTACGTTTTTGGACCTCCGGTGGTGCGCCAAAGGATGTACCTTTGCAACGGTGCTTTTGGGAGTGGGACTAACAACTGCACTAGGAGGGCTTTGGGTGGGGGGACTAACGGTTGGGCTTACCAACATCGCAGATGCATTCGAAGCACTGTCCTTTTGGACAGTTGTTGGACTATCAAGTTTCAAATCCAAAAGGGAGGGGACTGGTGCTGATGGTTTGCGTTTTGCGATATAAGTTCTTGGTGACCGCCTGCGCTTTTTGGTTGTCTGAAGAGCGGAGTTTTGGATGGCTGCCGGGTTATCTAAAAATGAGGACAAGTGGACGAAGGTATTTATGTTGATAGGGTTTAAAACCCCGGCAGGCCGACGGGTGAAGGGAGCCGCTCGAACCGGACAGGGTTTCCGGATCTGACGCTGTATAAAGTCTTTTAAGACCCACCACGCAGAAGGGTCGGGTCACTATGGAGATGTTTATTACAATGAATTACCATTTCATAATCTACACTTAAACTCGAATGTGTCCACCATGTTGCAAATAATGTTTGCACCAGTCTTTTTGGAGGCTCGGGGTTCGAATCCCACCGCTGCCACCAAATGTGATAAGTAGGGACTGACATTACGGGTGAGGCACAGACCTCGTAGTGAATGAGTTCACGCTTAGAGACAATAAAACACGTCTTGTCTTTAGAGCATCCAAACATGAACTGAATGTTTATTTAATCTAAACATGCAAGGATCGACAGGCAACGTAACGCAAGTCGTGACGCAACCACATAACGTCAAACGTAATGTGACCTACGCCCCGACTTGCAGGTGTTTAGCAAGTTATTGACAAGTGCAGATACTGATGTTTAGCTTTACTTCACATTTAACCATTTATCATTCGTTTTAAGTCGATATGGATCAAAATATTCATGTTAGAATTTATTTCCTTGTTCTGTCTGTGCATTTTAATGGCCGACGGACAGGCATAATCAAACGTCAAAAATACATCTAAGATGGTTTTTATTCTCATGTTTCTTAACACGTCTTGATATGAAACTAATTCTAGCATGGTAAGAAAATCAGACAAGTTCGCATTGCAAATACGATGTTAAATTGTAGGCTTAAAAATGTCATATTATAACAGAAAAAAATCGCAACCGAACATCTTTAGAAATCATGTTCCTATACAAGTCACCTCACACCCCCCTTGTTAAAAGGTTAAAACGAGGTATATAAAACAATATATAAGTATATTTTTAAGGATTCAAAGTAACTTCTATAATTAACAATTTTATATACCACGATAAACACTTATGTACTACGTTTTTTTTAAATATTAAAGTGAATGATTCAATCGGCAGACAAGAATCCTCTTTTGTCATCTTCCTGCGCTCTTATCATTCTTTAATGTGTTTTTGCTTCTCCTGTTCATTTGTTTGATTATAAAATCTCGAGATGAGTTATTTCTTCTCTTATAGAAAGTATTAATGACGAGAGTCCTTCCTGGTCTCCCGGCATTTAACTAGGTGCTGTTGAAACTTTACTTAAATCTCCGGACTTTTTAGAAGCAATCTTCGATGATTGTTCCTTAGCCTTTCGCTTAAGCAGTAAGTTCTGCATGCCCTTGGGGGCTTATATATTTCGCGTTAGGGCGCGTTGTTCGTTCGATGTGGGTTTTCTTCGCGTCCTCCTTAGCGATATTATGGACGTCAACCAGGTGTTGGATGATATCTGTAATTTTGGTTTGGATCTGCAAGCTGACTGATCAAGGCATTCATACAGTTCAATGGTGGCTTCATGCAGCACTTTCCAATGTTGTCTGAAGAGGAACGCAGGCTTAACCCATGTATATCCAATACGTAATTTGACGAACTTTACACATTCCTCTCATGCGGTATTTTGACGTATTTACAGCAAGCTCCTAAACCATAAAAAAAACTAGTTATAATTACGCTAAATAGATTCGTTGCTTTTTTAAAACTTTTTTTCTGTCTCGAATAATGGATATTTCTGTTTTTTTTTTAAATTATTGCATATTAAATGCAACAAAAATAAAGTATTTAAATACATTCTGTACGTTTATTTTCCTAAAACACAGATAGGAAAACCACACAGAGAGATTCGGCAAATTCTTAATTCGAATGAGGTGCTTTTTCCCCTCCAGATTCCGTGCGTTGGTCTTTTTTAAGAGCATTGTCGCCATAGCATTTAGTGCGACCCAGAATTTGACACCACCCCATGCATTGTAGAGCTAAACCAATTCAGGTTTTAGAAGATTTAAGACTATCACTTTCAGCACAACTTGCATTTGTTGACAATATTTTGATTTTATTTTTCCATAGTCTGAGCATAATATTGTCTATGATAGAAAGCTATGTGACCAGGTTTAACCTTTTGGCTTTCACTTCTAGTTGTAGTCCTTTTCTGTTTATTATAACTGTTCCACATGCTTACATCTTATTACTCAACAGCTCTTTTCACTTGATTTTGTGTTTTTGCTGCCGGTATAGACATCGAAATTAAGACAATAGCCGTTTGTCGAATCACAGATTACCCATGTCTTGATTCCCCATTTGATTGGTTTTATTGGTATGAACTGTTTGAATTCAAGTCGCCCTGTACATCAAATCATTGCTTCATCTACCCTGAAAATTTGAATTGCGGAAACACAATTAGGTTTTTTAGATCAGCCTAATCGCTATATAATGTTTCATTAATAATGTTTACCATTTGTAGAAGTATATGCAGATTATGTTTTTTTTTTCTGGGACCACATTTGGCACCATTTTCGGTGCCTTGTGCATCTGTCATACCGAGAACATTTTTTTTAAGATAAGTTAATAATATTCAATTATTTGAATGGTGTTCTAATGATAGAAATATTCAATTTGGAACTTCTTTTTACATTTTTTAAGATTCCTGTTTATTATTCACTAGATTGGGCGAATGACCGAAATTGATCAAGTAGGTTTAATGGCGATTCCGATTTTATCGGAATGGTTAAATCGCTATTTAGTGATCCATTAAATGGTAATAAGTTTGCTTATAAGTTTGAAAACCACATCTTGTCTTTCACTCATCCCAAAAACGTATTTTGTTTTTAGGGTTTGTTTGATGTAATAAATGATTTATATTAATAGCCTTTTTTTATATATGCAAAACCTAAATACAACAATACTATTTATTCTATTGAATTTTATTTAATTCAAACACGCAACAAATCGTATTTTGATAAAGTTTAACATATTTATGAAATATATTTCGGATTATTAAATCGATCTTGATACGGGTAGGTTAAGGTTTTGATAAGTATTTGTATATTCAATGACCTGTGGTCTGTTTCATTTTTTGTTTAAATATTTATCCGGCAAAATATTCCACCTTGTCCACGCCTCTATCTGAATACCTAACCTCAGTAAGAGGCAATTTACAATTCTTACAAACCTGTTCCTAAACTGGGATCGTCTCATCCTAGCCATGTATCGCACCAAATTACACCACGCCAGGTAGGCAATAGCTTCCAAAGCTTCGCTGTGTCTCAATTTGGAGTGCCGAATAATCAAATGCGACCTTGATCGCTGGCAATTTCTTACGCAAATCTCGCATCGGAACATGTTTTTAGTTGTTTTGTTATTTATTTATTTTATCTTATTTTCCAATATATTTAAAACTTTTAAATTTAAAGATGATATTCTGATTTGTTAAAACCCTAACCCGCTTTGATCGCCCAATCAAATTGAAATACAATCAAAGGGCCAATGTAAAATTGTTGTATGACAACGATGACATGTTAAGACATGTTAATTGCAATTTGGCAATTGTATAAATATAAAGCCTATTGTCTGTTTTTTGCATTACTTAATGTATTACTTTATGTATTACATTGTTTAACAATTGTGACGCATTCATTTTTATTGCGTCAAAAAGTCTTCTATTTTACATTATTTTATTGCTATGCAGCCACTTTCATTTTCTTTATTATTTCTTATCAAAACATATTTTTGGTCTCTGTCTTTTTGTTTTGTTGATTTTATTGTCCTTTTTAAAAACGTTTATTTATGGTCCCTTTATGTTATCTTTCATTGAATTATTTCATTTCATTGAATTATTTCATTGAATTATTTCTTCATGAAATGGTCATGAAAGCTTTCGTTTCAAATCCAGGCGTTTGTCATGGCCAGGTCAAACCCAAACCAAAACACAACGATACCACTTTTGGCTGCCTCGACCTACTCTATAGAAGGTTGATTATTTTTGTCATCGCCTCCCTTTGAATTGGTTAATGAGTGAAATCGCATCTGGTTTGTTTGATGTTACCTCGATATCAACATTTTGTGCTTGTTGAAAGAATATTCTCTTGCCGCTTATCTTTACGTTGTCAGTTGACAGTAATTGTCTTTTTGTTAAAATCGTATCTCACCTCAATTTGGTGTCTTTAGCAGCACTAGGAAATCATCAAAGTGCCGCATGAGTATATGTTATTGTTCAGAAGCTCCTTGGAGAGACGGAAGGTGGTAAAAATCCTATTGAAATAAAGGATGGTTTTTACCATAGTATGGAGCCACTAACTTTGTGGTAACGTCATAACCAATGCCATTCGGACTTTGTGGTATCCAACTACATGTAAAAATGTCAAAATCGAGACAATATCCAGATGTGTTATCGCATGTTTCCCGCACTTTTGTGGATAATCTTACTTTGAATGGTATCACAGCTCCATCAACACTTATGTTTTGTGTGTGAGATACACTGCACTAAACCTTATTTTAAGGTAATTTACCAGCCCACGTACTTAGAAAATTGGATCATAACCTAGATAACCGCGAGTAACTGCATTTACATTTTCACTTATATATAAATATTAATAATTTTTTATGAATATACTTCTAAGTATTGTGCTTTTTATACACGAACTTTCTAGGTTAGAGTGTGTATTCCAATATGATTCAACTGTAGGCAGAACCGTTACGCCCACGGTTATATTAATACCCAAATAAGCTTTGAGCTCGGGATGCGTAAGCGGGGTTCAATGATGATCTCAATTTGGCCTGGATGAAATCTATTTACTTGTGCCCCATTACTTGAGTGCCTTGCTCTCCACCCAAATCTCCCGCGTTCATGAACTGCCCATGCCAAACAAGATATTATTTAGGTCATGCATGCAAAAAAAGCACATGGCATAAATGTCTAAATGGATGTATATTGGCTTTTACGTAAACGTTAATACTATGGAATCCTTTCCTGGTGATGGCCCTGTCATTACCATTTTTTCGATTCATTTCGTCTATTGAATAATCATATAGATATTTTGTCTACTTCCATAAGTCAATTATCAAGTGAATATAAACTCTTCTATTACAAATATAGATTTCATAGAGATTCAATATAAGACTATATATACACAATTATTAAATAATTCTAGCAAAATATACTTGTCCTCAAATTGTTAGATGTTTATTCTGATAAACATATACGTAGATCCAAGTGAACTATAATGGCCTGGCCTAAAACCCTTTTGAATGTAATAACACTATTGATATATTTGTTATGGATCATTTTATACCGCCAAACGGCATTTATTTGGTCAACTGAGCCTTTTAGACGGTTTAGCATTGACCACAGTTTAAATGATGAACATGGAGCATGAACTGTAATTTAAGTTAATCCCACTCTTAACACTTCATAACGTTATGCAGTCTTTTGTGTATGCTGATTTGCCATTTTTCCAGTGAAGATGGTTATATTGATTCAGCAAATCAAATAAATACTCAAGAACATTGTATCATGCCCATTTTGAAATGCCTTTGGAATGTGTACAATTTATAGGTTAGATACCAGTTCGTAAACTATACAAAAATTAACTTTACAAAGTTAATAGCTAACATGATCCTAATTAGAAACGAAATATTGAAGTTAAGTTTTCTTTCTTATGCTATAACACTATGTTTTGTCTCTCAAAACTGAAACTAATGTTTAATCGGATTTGCTAGCTTTTATACGCAATTGCTCGAAAAGATTCATTTTTCGCTCCTCCATGTCCGAGTATTTCTCTAGAGCAGACTAAGTTGAGTTTGTAGACCTTGCAATTCTCCCTAGTTTTTGGCAGCTTTTTGGGGACGGTCCTTCTTGTTTCCTTTCGGACATGGAAGATCTTGTCCGAAGATTCGTTCAGAATGGTACCCCTCTCAATCACTCCAATGCTAGAGCCAATCGAACAGGAGGCTTTATATCAACTCGAGCGCCCGCTAATTTGGTCCATTTAATCAATGTTTTTGAATTTGCGGCGCTGCCTTCCCGTTTTAGACTTATTGTCTAATTTCATCAGGCACTCTTCCATTAGGTGTTTTCACTTGTTCTAGGCCTACATAATAGTCTACAAATGATAAGATGATCGGTCAAGATTTAACAAGTGGCTGAAAGAAAATACATGCTGTTTTATTTGTCACTATTCGTTTGGTTCATAGTCATAAATAGGCCATCTTCTATGATTGACTTAAAGATGAAAATAGCAAACTCCAATTTGATCTTTTATATAGAGGTCATCTTCTTGGGAAAAATCCACCCTTCTTTTAACACTTTCCCCTGAAAAAATGTCAAGAAAGCTAATATGTTTGTCTATATAAAGTTTGTCTACCAGCTCATATATCAAGACTGATAAATGGGCAAAAATTCGTGTTGTCGAGCGAGCTTAACATTTATACCGAGGTGTTTAATTAATCTACCAAAGATTAGTTCTTCTGTCAATACTGAGAAATAAGTTAAACCGAATTCCTGCTATAGCACAACTCCCGTGAGCCTCAACTATTCCTCGATGTCGGACCGTCTATAAGTGAATATGTAAATGTTGCTTGCAAAGTAGCAAAATTCGGTATGGTCTTCTAGGTACAAGCCATCTTCTTGGAAAAAAATCCACTCTTTAAACACTTTCATCTAAATGAGTGTCAGTGATATATTAATACTTGGAGAAGAACTGTTTTACAAATAGATAAATAATGTTTCAAGACTTAGAAATGACTAGAATTTTTTTAAAATCGTACTGTTCGTACTGCATGTGATTCCAAACTGGTCATAAACTTCATTAAGGGTTTTCGGCATCTGCAACTGACGTTGTTTGCGAATAAGCATTATACCATGTGGTGTTCTAAATAGAGTTCATCTTCCTATAGAAATTACATTCTTCTACTAATTTGCCTAAAAATATATAGCTTTATATATTCATATCGAGTAAAGTTCGGCTAAATAAGTCTACTAATGATATAATCTGAGAAACGGGTGAAACGGAAATTTGTGCTGTTTCCTTCTTAATTGCATTCCTTCCTAGTCATTACCATAATTTTCCGCATATAGTACGCACATAATAAGCACATAATACGAGTTTTCTATGTCAACGTTTTCTCTTTTTTGCCTTTTAATCCGATTTTGGTGCATTCAAGGATCGCATCCATTTTGTTGTTACATGGGCGGCATAAAATTGCAAGGCCAATTTGTTTTTTTTTCTTCGCATTATCGATTGCTTTGCAATGGTGCTTTTGTACATTTGTGAAGTCTTTCACATAGTTCACATTGGATCCAACACTCTGAAACTTAATTTCATTTTTGGCAATTTGTGATTTTTAATTACTCAAGTTGATTTTTTATGTTGTTTATTTCGCTGTCACTGCGCGTTTGAGTTTAGGATGTGAACTAGGAAATGGCGTAATTGTGATTTATATAACATTCGATACGTTCATGCTGGCATGTTTTTCTTTCAGATACGTTTTCCTAGGAAGTTCCACATGTTTCACAACGTTTGTTATTGTTAAGATTCTTATAAATTACTCTAGACATGAGTGCAATATTAGTTTCTCAAACATTTATAAGATATAAAGCATGGCATGCAAGAAATAACGACAAAATAACTTGTGGTTAATGTTAATATGAACAATATATATGAAAAATAACACAATACAGAGTAATAAATGTGAAAACACTAAAAACGCTATTTTTTAGATTAGCATTTTAAACACTTCCGCTGGTTTCCCTCTAGCCATTAGCGACCATTTTTACACTTCAAACACGAAGTTAAAACTAAATACTAAGTGACAGACTAATTTAATCGAATAAATACGAAAAAAATGTTGAGGTTTTTTTTTCAAATGTGTAATTTCGTGCTTGTTATTTTTGAACATTCAATGCTCACTTGCTAAAGCATATTTTAAAACACGAGTAAAACGCAAAACTTATGTTATATTTATTCGCGTCCAAAAAAAGGCTTATTAAAAATCATAAAATAACATTTTAATTTTGCTTCTCAGGCACTTCGCCTCCTCCTCCTCCTCCTCCTCCTGACCATTGGTATTTTCAACTTAATTCTCGTTATGTTCTAAATTGTCCTTACGTAAATACTGCAATTCTTCCTCCAATTCTGCGTTTTCGTACGACTCATACTCCTCGTCCACGTTGTCAGGCTGATTTGGATAAAGATCGGGCTAATATTCGTTGTCCTCCTCCTTGTCCCCGCTGTCCTCGTCCCCTGCCAAAATTATACTTACGATTCTTAAAAGTGAGTTCCACAATCTGTTCTGTCTCCTCCTTCCATTAAAACTTGGGGTCCTCACCAAATTGACACGAGCCATATGTGCAATGGCCTTCATGAATTCGTGATTTTTTAAATTCCCGTGATTATTTATCATGTGTAAGCGCAATCGTTGCCGGTCGTGGCAATTCCTATTACAAATTTCGCATCGAAACATCTTTTCAGTTTTTAAAATTTATTTTCCAATTTATTTTAAAACTTTTAATTTGAAGCTGATATTCTGATTAGTCAATTCTCTAAACCGCTAAAATAGCCCAATCAGAATTAAACAGATTCTGAGGGGCCAAGGTGAAATATATGTATTGCAACGACCAGCTCTGTTTTAAGAGTTGTAAATTGTTATTTTGGCAATTGTTGTAAAATTACAGTCTTTTATGAATTACTTGCTCCACTTCATTGTTTCACAATTGTGACCCATTAATAATTTATTTATATTTTGCGTCAAATAGTATATTCTATTTCTTACATTAACACATTGCTATGCAATCACTTTTCTTTTCCTTTCTCTTTCATAATAATGCTTAAGCAAATATTTATTTATTCATTTTCTCTATTTTTTTTTCCGCTATCTATATTATATAGAAAATATTTTCAATTTAAGCTATAAAACAATGCCAAAGATATTCTTCAGCAACCCATTGACTGTTCCATTTTATCTATTTCTGACATAGGGTTTTACTTTATCCAAGCGGTAAATCGACAGCTTTTTCAGTAACCATATAATTTGGGACCAAAAGTCAAACATTGTTTTAAAACTTTTTTAGAAACTATTTATTGTTCTTTGAGGGCCGTATCAGTTATATATTTTTCTTGCAGAAGGAATAATATAATTGAAATCATTGAATTATTCGGAAATCAAATATATATTGTACTGTCAATAGTTTAAGACGTTCGATTGTATCCATTCTATACCATTTTTCTATCTAGAATTTCACTCCGTCCCCTTTCTCAACCTTTATAATCTTTATAACCGTCACATAAATGTCAATGTGAAATATCCAAAATTAATACACGCTTTTAATCTTCATTTTGATAGGATCGAATGGCGATATTCAAATGATTTTTTTCTTACTGGAATCTACCTTTTATAAACAAGCCGGTGGTTTTATTTATCCTACTTTATGAGGCTCAATCAGAACAACACACATTTTATGTACCGAAAACGATTCGAATCACAATATTGGATAATATTGGTTATAAAAAATCTTCAATAATTCACCACATCGCAAAGGCTAATATATTCCAAAAGAAATGTTAAAACTGTACCAATGCCACGAAATGATATGTCATATAAGGCTACGCGCGTTGGAATATTCAATTTAATCTAGATATTTTGATTATGATTAAAATATTTCATATAAGTGCGCTAATAGAATTGAATTGTGAATTCAGTTTACAAGTATACATAACCGAAAAAATATGATTCACTTCACAGCAGTTAATTTGTGATCACTTAGTTGAAATAAATGCCAATGTGAGAAGGGGTGTGCATGCTAACCTTCAAGAGTACATTGTACATAATCCTTATGCAAACAATCGAGTGTGCATTAGGGCAGCATGGACTTTCAAATTTCGTTTGATTTTATACATGTTCCTATAAATTTAAACAAAATTAAGAATGACGCCCGCGATAAATATTTTTAAAAAATATATGAACGTTTATTTTCATATTTCTTCTTTGATATTAAAGTTTTTGTACACCGGTATGTTTTACCATTCTTTTCTAAAATTAACTTTTAAAAAGCGATACTCCTGAAAAATAAAACAATATTCTTTATTTTGAACTTTATTTGTAAAGCATTTGTACAGTATTTGTGCTACTTTTTGTACACATATAACGCATTGAAACTATATAAATATTTTTTAAAGATATTTTACAAGATACATAGGAAAACTAGTGCTTCTTTTTCATTCGATTGCAATATGTATCACTCACAAATTTCAAATTAAACTCATATGGATACCATACAATTCCATAAAGTGAACACAACATTATAGGAATGGAAAATTATTTTATGCACTCAGTTTCATTCAATCGGATCAGAAATTGATCGCGGTCACTAATCAAGCAAGTAATCCTCTAAATCGAGCATTTGAAGACACAAACCAATCTCAATTGATATTTCAATTGCAATTCTCAATCAAATAACTTACGTCATTTAGATTTGGGCAAGGTTCTGGTAAGAGCAGGCGATGTTCGTACATGATGTTCACGCATGGTACATTTCAGATTTTGCAAGGGTTGATGTACTGACCTCATACTATGTTTTAAGCTATTAAAAATCGCATGAGTACTTTCACAGCCTTGCTCACCATGAAGACCTAAACCAACTTGAAATTTGCGAATCCATTGCATTACATGCGCTTCCAAAAAATGTTGTTTTGGAATGATTTGATATCCGATTTTTTCACGAAATCATGAACCTTTGCAAATTTCTGATTGAGTTCTTTGAACAGTTCGGAAACTGAGCTAGCTTTTTCCAAAATAGCTTGCACCTTTTTCGTGTCCCCATTACATTGAGAAAGAATGTTTTTGCACTCAATATGCACATGATCACAAATTTCGTGGTTAACTTTTGGGTCCAAATATTTGTGACAGTGATTGCCAGTGAATGAACGGCTATGATATGATTGAATAGTAATACGATTTTTCTGTAATGTCTGATCAACCGAGCTTGAAATTGGTCCATGATTTACCTCCAACACCAAGGACCCCTTGCTGTCATCAATTTCACCCTGCAATTCACTGTATTTTGACTTCAATTTTTGAGCCTTTTTGGTACATTTTTTGGACATTGCTTTCTCAAGAGCTGGTACTGTTTCACTTTGTTGTTTGATCAAATCAAGATATCTTGAATAGCTCTTAATAAATGCTAAGAATTGCTTGTTTTTGCCAAATGTCAACCCAGTTTTTGCCAAATATTTTCCGACTTCCTCGTCTATTTTGTTTATTTGAATCATGTAAAGATCATGATGCTTTTTGACAATTCCTAACAGAATGTGCAGATATGGAGGACACACCATATCAATGTCTATTGCCAAAATGGGTCGATTTATGACATTGAAGCAATCCTTTGCATTTTTGAGCTTTTTCCCTGAGTTTTCGAACTGTTCAAAATTGTGTTCTAATGTTTCTAATGATCGAATTTCACATTCTTTCCAATGATCTTCAACTTGAATGTTCTCTTTTGAAACATGACACCAAAGGCATGGGAATTTCCCACATGCACCCGAAATACCAAACGAATTACATAAAAATTGATAGTTTTTTTGCCGTTTCATGTAGAATTTTTGAGTTTTTCAATAGATTCTCTGATTTTTTCAAACCCTGTCTCTAAGTTTGACCGCGTATCTTTGCTCTCGAAGCAAGCTACCACAACCGTCTGATCTTTGGAATTTGGACTCGAAGTGTTGAGCACTTGAAGGCACACCTTTGAAATATACAAAACAAAATTTATAACTATTTTGTCTCATGTGAATCCGATATAAACATAGTATTCGGATTTTCCTTTCATCTCCTAAAAGACACATTCATTAATCTATCTCCGTATAAAGTTAACATCTAAGAGACTGGATCAGTAGCATACTTTGCTTTCATCTCACGTTAAGCGCACCCCTATGTTAATCCGCAAATAATATGGACATCAATCAATTACATTAATACTACTGTGTTTATTGAAACCTCTAACTTCAACAGATATTTTAAACAAAATGAAAGCTTATATTGAATAATTATGTATCATTTTTCAAATACCTTAAATGAGCCACCACCGTGGTCGGCACCGAGTTTTAGCCAAATCTCATCAGGGGGGATGGTTGCATTTCTCCAGTGAAGTTGTCCACTTTTGTCGAGATCGTCGAGTCGTTTATGGGCAAATCCATAGATATATTTCACATATACCATGGGACATTCAACGGTTTCCACATTCCCTTCAAATAGTGTGTTTTTTTCTTCAAATGGTACCATTTCGGCTTGCAAATTTGAAGAAACGATCATATTTTCTTTGAATGTTCGTTCATGATGTTCATTTTGGAACCTAACACCTACTGATTTCATAAATGTTCTAGTTCGTCTCATTTGATTAGTGTTCAAACCGACTGTTGTCTTTAGAGCTAGAACACTTTTGCTTGAGATATGAACATTTGATGTTATCCCAACACTGGCTAAAACTGCTTTCTGCTCCTGTCTTGTTTGAGCCTTCAATTCAGTGCCTTGCTGTATTTGATGAGACGTTTGTCCTCCCCCGGATA
Organism: Hydroides elegans; assembly: GCA_001703475.1. NCBI lineage: Eukaryota > Metazoa > Annelida > Polychaeta > Sabellida > Serpulidae > Hydroides > Hydroides elegans. The sequence goes on along the minus strand of LQRL01170558.1, from coordinate 28,175 downwards.
CTATATGTTGAATATTTGTTACAATTCTGGACCTTTTTTTAACAATTTCACCTGAGGCAAACTTCGATTTTTTCCGAGATTTCGCAATTCGGGCATAATGAATCGATTGGTTGGGCAACGTAGAACACCATTTTCCTCATGTCGACGAGTCAAATGGGTTAACACTTTGAGCTCATTCTTATCCAAAGGTGAATTTATATTCCTTTTCAAAGAGTCCTGTAGCCCTTTTTTTGGTGTAACGAGATTTATTGGAGTCTAATATGGTTTATTTTCTTTATCCGACTCGTTTATTGGAGTCTCAGGTTGTTCATTGCCTTTATCCGACTCGCAGGTTGGACTCTCATTCAGAGAATATATCTGATAACCACCGCATTTGTGATCCAATAAATTTGCATATCGGTCATATATTTTACAGTTCTGACAATTTGCCATACAGTTGAAAAGTTGCATTTTAAACATCCAGTCACTAGCCTCAATTTCATTATATGAAATAGTATCTTTACAAATTGGACATGGCAACTTTGTTGATTGACCATTCCAAAAATAGCGAGAAAGACAGTCAGAGCAATAATAATGAGAACACTTTGTTTTGACTGTATTGCGTTTAAAATTTTGCTGACAAATGACACAATTAAAAAGAATCCACATGTTTTCTTTTAACACAATTTCTACAAAATTATTCGATACTTGCTCAGTTTCATCACATAAATGCGCAAATCCACCCAATTCCGATGTAAATGGTATGAATTCTACAGTTTTATTCATGTTTGGTTTTGTTTTCCTAAAAGGCACTTTAGGCCTTACATTCATTTCACAAATTTTACATTTTTCTTCACAATGAGCCTTCCATTCATTTCTCAAGGAATGAATTATTTCCCTTTCCTTTGAATATTTATCAATCCTTTCTAAAGGATCATTTATATTTCTCGTATTTACAATGTTCAAGTAACATTTTCGACACAATTTATCCGGATGTGTATATTGTCCATCCTGGGAAATATCTTCCCCAAGGAGTAAAAATATTTCATCTTGAATATTTGCAACTGGTAAAGGTTTTCTATGTTTATCTTTAGCAACTTTCCTTGTATTAAACTTTTCGCCACATGTACGACACAAATTTGATAAACCTATTTTATGTGCCTCCATGGCGTTGTTCTAGAAAAAAACATTTTATCTACATTCGCATGTATAAATTTTATGATTTAAATTCCTAAGAAAAGGAATATATACATCGGATTTGTTGGCAGCACTTATTTCAATTTTTATGAACCTTGATGTCAATTAACATCACCCTAATCCGTTTGTGAAATATCGGATTAATTTATGAATAGGGTTCGTAAAGAACTAATTAGGTGTCTCATGATTATTTTGAGACGGCGAATGTAAACTCATTTTATACATATTAAGTAGATCTCATGAAATGTCCATGCTTAAATTGCAATTAAAATGTAATCTCAATGCTAAAAATGTAAATAACATGCTATCTTAGACTTTGAATAAAAATGAAATCATAAAACATACCGGTGTATACATAGTGTTATATAATAGTTTAATATATTATTAATATATTTTGTAAGTTTCATAATTTTTCATCGCGGGCAACATGTGTAAAATTTAATTTTAAAAACATGTTTAATACATTGCTTCTTATGACGCACAATGTACACTTTCACATTGTTTTATAATGCACTCTTTAACTAGTACACTGAAGGGGTGCACATAATGGTTTCAACTAAGTGATACCATATGGAGCAAAATTAACTGCTGTGACTTATGATATTGGTCGTGTTGTTAAATAAAACACTAACCTTTCACTTTGAGAGCTCATTCTAAATTGAAATTTGTTATTTTTTAAAAGAAAAACTTTCATAACTGTATTTATTATTTGTTTCAAAAACATAAAACACAAATAGATAGACTTTTCAAATACTGGTTTCACTATCGGACAACGCGTAAAACAAAGGTCTTAATGATTATTTGTTAATAAAATATTGAAAGTATTTTAAATGAATGATAAGAACTAATCTAAAGCATGACATCAAATTAAAGTAATTTTTAAGACACCGTCGCTTTTTAAAATAAATACTGGGACTTGTTTCAATATGTTGTACATTTTTCGTTCATGGTCCAAAAAAGAGTTTGAAAAACGTAAATATAATGCAATTAAACAAAGTCATCAATAATTCATTACTGCTCACTTCATCACCTGAAAGCCAAGCCGTGATAAAACCAAACATTTGAAATCGTTCAAATGAATTAAAATATTTAATTCAAAATATGGCATCTAATTAAGGTGATTTTAAAGACACCGTCGCTTTAATTGAATATTGGGACTTGTATAAGTATGTTGTCCATATTTCGAACATGTATGACTGAAGAAATTTTTCACAATTTATAAACGCTCATTCTGATAGTATTTTAACGCTCAATATCTCAAAGAGTATCAATCACATTACAATGAAATTTTTAATGAGATTTCACATGCCTTGGTTAATAGTAATCTTACATCAAATAATGTTTTACTCTTCCAAGAATAACTACAGAAAATTATCAAAATTTATAAAACTTCTTTCTGTCGTACTTTTACGCTCAATATCTCAACAACTATACGTCATATTATGAATTGTTGATTACAGATTTTCTATGCCTTTGTTTATAGTAATCTAAAATCATGTTTTTTTTTACTCTCCAAGGAATAACTACAGAAAAATTTTCAAAATTGATAAATCTCGAACGGCACCATTTCTATTGTTTTCTTGTGGATAAGGTATTTCCACTATTTCACTGGGTATTTCGTTGTCATTTTTTTTTAGGTAAGGGTGTATTCCAGTATGTTGGTAAATTGTGCAAAATCACACAAGCAACTGTTACTTTACAAACTTTTTCTGGCGCTCATCTAATTACTGCATGCAAGCAGTGTGAGGTGCCCTATGGCACGTTTACTGCCGATCTGCATTTTTTACGATTAGCGTAGTATGTTTGATCATGAATATCTCTTTCGTGATGTTGTGGTTTCAGCATGTAATGCTTACAAGGATAGCCAAAATCTGCTAAAATGATTCCTTGATATTCACCTTATTCAAATTTTGTGCAAAGACTACTGTTTCGAAACACACGAGAATCATGGGTACGACCCGGCCATATTGCATAAAAATCTTTTTTTTTTTTTCAAAAACATAAAACACAAATAGATAAACTGTACAAATACTGGCATCACAGTCGGACAAGCGTAAAACAAAACGTTTAATAATGATTTGTGAATAAAGCATTTGAAAGCTTCCAAATAAAAAATAAGAGCTAATTTAAAGCATGGCATCTAATGAAATGTAATTTCGAATGACATTTGGCGAGACCAACCGGGGTCCTTCAGTATTTCCACCCGCCTGTGCCAATCGCAGCCTGTGCTTTCATCTGACGTATGTTTTACAATCTCGCGCACTGTTTTAGTGGGTTGGTTGTTATTTAATATTATATATCATTACTGAAATGTTATTTAGTATATGGTATTTTTATGGCTTTGTATATATATAAATATGAATAGAATAGCTAAAATGATGTGTTTTGATAACACAATAAATGACAAAGCATAAAATAGTAGAATAGCTAAAAAATATATGTTTTGATAACACAATAAATGACAAAGCAAACATTGCACTTTGTTTTATCAATCCAACGAATATGTAGACTAGTTTTAATTCAGGTCATAACGCAGAATGAAAACATGCATGTAATATAATGAATAAAAACTGAAATGACTCTAGGTAAATACATAGACTTGGATGTTGGCTAGTTTTTATTCCAAACAGGTAACAGGATAAAGACATGCATGCAATATTATAGCTAAAAACTGAAATTAATCTATGTAATACATAGTCCCGGCTGTTGGTTAATACTAATTCCGAACAGGAAACAGAATAACCGGTAACAGAATAACACTTTAAATAATATTATTTATTATTATATTTTTATTTTAAATACTTTAATTTATAAATCTACGAAAAAACTCTATTGTAAACCTTATACACCTTAAAACCTAACCTCTCAGCACCCCTCCTACACTCTGGAGAAACAGACAAAAGTATAATAATGCAATGTCAACAAAAGTATATGGTGAGTAGTGGCACTTAAGTTATATGGCACTAGACACTGTCACATTACCCCATTAATGATGCAGGTAATTTACAACAAAAGTTTTTTTTAAACGGCTAATCTCTCTTAAATGTTAATCAAATAAGGCAAAAATTAGATGAGTTTAAAGAGGTAATTGGTGACATATTGATATTCAAGTCTTTCAAAATCCAAGAGGTTCCGTTCAGCTGAGGTAATCGGTGAAAGTTCTTTATTGTTTGATGGTGTGTGCTTCTTATTCTCTTGTGTTGCTAAGCTATTTGTAATTGAGGAATAAGGGACTCTAATTTAGCTATTGATGATTGTTCTGGTTGAGGTATTGGTGGTATTTGAATATATTTTGTCTTCTTGGGAGGCTGAGATGGGCTGGAGTTTGATTGGCGTTTGTTGATAGGAAATCTTGATTTAGTTGTTTCTATGGTTTTCATGTTGTGAAATGAGGCGGAAGGGCATTGGGCCGTGGCTTTCAGTCCTTTGGCTCGCCCAATGTTTGCAGTCCACTTTGGCACATCGACATCTCGAAAGGGGTTGCTCGGATGTCTGGTCTTGACGTCCGTTACGAGACTAAATTCAGTCTTGAATCGCTTTTGGCAGATCCCGCATTGCACCGGCTTATTCATCGGGGGGTCCATGTTGACCTTAGACGTTGTCAGGAAAAGATAAATCTTAAAATTATGTGAAATAAAACGTAAAGCCGCACTGTTGTCAATTTAAACAAAAACAAGGCACTCGGAGCTTTAGGTCGTCGGAGCTTATATATTCGAGCGTGACGTTTTGACAGCTGTCAATCAAAACTTCGTGACGGTTGTCAACCAAACTGTCAGTCAAAGTGGCAAAGTCAAGACAGAATATAATTTATTTATTATATGCTCAACAATCTTTTTTTTTTTCAAGGAAACATAGCAATTAGCAATCAGGCAGTAATTATCCGTATTTTTATGTCAGGTCCTTAGCACTTTTCAATTTTGGAATAATATAATAATAATGGAATATTTTACGACATTGAACTGTCCAATCAGAATTCTGTATACTTATCAGTTATTGGCCAATGAAATAATTCGTACCATGTTTTGTGTACTACGAACATACTGTTATATTTTATAGTATTTTATAAATGAAACTTTCTCGAAAATAAATCTTTAAAATGAATACTCAAACTTTACCTTTCTCTTATCATCTTATGATAAGACGTTTAACACATTTAAACACATGTATCAATTTCAACACTTTTTTCAGACACTTAAACACATATGAATATAAAAAATTTTGTTTTATCTAAAATAATGTTGTAAAATCATTTTGACATGTAATGTTTCAAAAATATAACTGCATAAGATTAAACAATTAAACAATAATTTATTATCCCCCGTGAAACGGAGGGATATGGGGTTGAGCGTGTCTGTCTGTCCGTCTGTCCGTCCGTCCGTCTGTCCGTCCCCCTTGACATAGGGTAGTTTGTGCACGCGAGTTAGGTATGAAGGAGTTGAGCTAGATCCTTCAAATTTTATACACGTATAAACCAATATCCGAAGTTGTGCCTCGTCAAGGTTTTATCTCGATCGGTTGAAAATTGTCGATTCTGGAGCACTTTAAAAATTGTCAATTTTTTACTTTTTTCAGGTGCCAAGCCCTTTGTGCACGCGAGTTTGGTATGTAGGAGGTGAGCTAGAGCTTTCAAATAATATACACTTATAAACCAATATCTGAAGTTGTGCCTCGTCAAGGTTTCATCTCGATCGGTTGAAAATTGTCGATTCTGGAGCACTTTAAAAATTGTATATTTTTTACTTTTTTTCAGGTGCCAAGCACTTAGTGCACGCGAGTTTGGTATGAAGGAGTTGAGCTAGAGCTTTCAAATTGTATACACGTATTAACCAATATCTGAAGTTGTGCCTCGTCAATGTTTCATCGCGATCGGTTGAAAATTGTCGATTCTGGAGCCTTTGAAAAATGGCAAACATTTCATATTTAGTCGAGGAAATCTGGTGATAATATAGGATATTATCCTTTAAATATGTGTGTATTTGGATGATAGTCACTATTTGCCCTGATTTAGCGCGCTAGCGAGTTGTGATGCACAAATTCAATCTCATCATAGTTTCATGTCGATCCGTCTCCAATTTTCTTCAATGATGGAACCAGCTTTAGATGAATTAAGCTAGAGCTCTTCTTTACATAACAGCAAAATATTGAAGCTGTGCTTGTCAGGGTTTCATGTCGATCAACCACAAATATTTAGAGTGAAAAGGTGTGATCAAAAGGTTGTGAGAATGACGTTGTGAAAGAGACATTGTGAGAAAGTCGTTTAAAGAAAGACGTGAGAAAGACGTTGTGGGAAAGACTTGAGAAATTCGTTGTGAGAAAGACGCTGTAAGACAGACGTTGTAAGAAAGACGTG